>NC_051167.1:149564361-149660194 GCF_013339725.1 Rhipicephalus microplus
ATAGTTGAGTACGAAGTACACAAAATCGTTAACGATTTTTTCTAAACACATGGACTGACCTTTCCCGTGGGACGGTTTTCTGCTCTCCCATAGTAGAGTACCAAGTACTCTAAATCGTTGCCAACTTTTTTTAAACATACACGGTGATACTTTATCGAGCCCCTAGTAAGATGACCACCACAGCTGCCATAGGCACGGCTTCACTCCTGGGCAACGATTTCCACTCGAACAATTTTTCTTAAACCTCCTTGGGTCGTGGGTTACCCTGTGCTTCATAAGCAACAAAATTTCACAGCGTGCGCGTTAACGATAGATGCAGACTGCGTGTCTTTGTGTCCAATCTAAGTCTTCTGCCACCAACTGCTCATTAGCAGCTGCTCCCATGTTCTTGTAGAAAACATCGGTCTATCACTGTGAGCTTTGTGCCTCCCCAAGTTTCTTTATTGTGCAACGCCGCGATGCGCACCAGGGTAAAAAACTTCGCCGACAGTGTGAGCCTTAGCACCCGCTACTTCGCGTCTACGGATCAGTCCCTTCAGTGAGAGATTGTGTTATTTTTTTATTCTTTATTCATTTCAGTCAGCATTTTTGAAAGTTGCTGTTACCTATACGTTTAGCTATGTAGACTTCAATTTCAATACTATGTGCTCCACGTTATTTCGAGGAATACAGAAAAAAATATAGCCGTGCTTCAATGACGGAACCGACCGTCAAAAACACTTGAGTATCATCTGTTTCTTGCCAAATAGCGGAACTGGCCGTGAAGAGGAAAAACTGTGCTGCTTTTATACGAAACAGCTGTACTGGAGGCAAATGAGCACTCGATGTTTCCGTTTAATGGCCCTTTTCGTAAGAGACCAGAAAAGCGTATGTCTTCTGTGCTTGAAGAACACAAATGACTTTAAACACGTAATTTATGTCTCTATCACTGAATCCTTTATACAACGAGCCGCCCTAATTTTTGGCGCTTCTGATAAATGCCTGGGTCAATCTTCATTCACGGCTGGGTCATATTACATATCGTGGCATTTTGTTAAATCCTTTTAAATTTTTTATTATTTCTATTGTAGGTGGCTAGAGAGATGCAACACTGTTTTTGAAGTAAGGCTTTAGTATTCTCAGCTGAACATCTGCGTGAAGTGCGACATTTTCCAGCAAGAGATAGTGGTGTGAACAATAAATACCTAGGCATCTTAAATGCGTCAAGAGGGCGCAGCTGTGTAAAAACAGCAGATTTGTCTGGAAAATACCAAAATAACGAAAACTATAATTTCTAGCTTATTAAGTTAGCGTACTCACCCCTGCCCCTTTTTTACTGCATTCTTTCAAGAGTGGGTAAAACTGATCGGGGGACAGAGTGAATGACGAGCCCGACTGACAGATTATGACACTAACAACATGACATGCATGCCGCGTCGGTCATGAATGCCTAATAGTTCTGTGACGTGTGGAAGACACCCAACCACCACGGCTGATCTTTATCGATCTTATAACGATCAAGAAAGAGCGTCAATATATAAGCTTTAGAAATCTTTGCACAATAGTGTTTTGGAGCCTGCGTCGCAGAACAACTCGATCGGCGCAAATTATAAAAATCATCTTTTAGTACAAAATAAAACAAACGGTGTCATGCGTGGAATTAAATGGTCCTACCACAGAGCCACGCCAGTGCTTTGAATCGCCTCAAAAGAAATCCTATACAGGCATCACATGAGGGCAACTTAATTTAAGTGTGCTTATATTGATGGCTGTTTTGAAGGCACTAAGATTACCACGCATAATTTGCCACTGTGACTCAGCAAGCTATACAAAACTGCGGCACGATCCTGGAGAAATACATCAACGAAAACAAATATGGCTTGACATGGCGTTGCACAGTAGCATGCAATTAGCTTTGTCAAAATTGACGCAAATCCTCGGACGTTACTACGCGAAATCCAGTGGGCGACAGTGTAATCAGCGTGTCTGGTACGGACTAAACAGCTGAACAATTCAAAGACGTGCCCACCTCGAAACGATCGCCTAAAAAGGAAAGGAAAAAACGAGATGCCCCATAGGTGCATATTCACTGACTAGACTGCATGTCATCTATTTCCACAACATGTGAGATCTGCCATAATATCGCGTGTTCCGGTAAGTGTGATTGTACCAAAACTGTCTCTAGCAACATTCCCTGTGCATCAAATCTCATTTTGGAGAGTTTATGCCTCTCCGCGATCCTGTCCTATAGTAACGTAAGCGTAACATATTGGTTTTAAACACTGTCGAAAAGGAAAAGATTCTGTACTTGCCTGGAGTTTCGGGAAGCTCTTTGTAACAAAGAAAAAATAGAAACTACTGGTGAGCTTTTACACAATTCATTGTACATTTTTTGATCCGATGATATTCGTCCTACCTCATTAAGAAAATAAAAAACTTGTGGTCAATTTCCGACAAAGACAGATGTGTCTTTATCTATTTGAACGAATAATAGCCCATCATGCTAAGTAGCAGAAAGATTCTGGCTTTACAGATGTTTTTTCATTCGGACATGGCTGTGGTAGTCAAGTTAAGTTTAATGAACATATTGAAAACATTGAATTAAAACTACAAAATCATGTAAGAATTGCAAGAGCGAATTCCATTTTATGGCATAGATAAGGGCAACACAAGCCATGCCATCATTGTGCCCAGTAGTTGTAGATTTGGCGTAATGCAGTGAGCGGTAGGTATTTAGGGGTTTAGCTCTAGATCTATTCTACAATATTGACACTGACAACATCCACTCAAAGGCACTTGTAACGCACTTTTCTAGGGGCTTTCAGACATACGCATGTGAAGTCGTGCCATGACAATGCACCTTAACATATTGCGCAGCAATAAAAAACGGTGTGAATGCCTGAACGTAGTTTGGAGAGATAATCTGCGTACCGACAAACACCAAACTGACCATGCATTACATGACAATATGAACGTCTGACTTTGTAAGTCGTAATATTGCTATTCAGTGGCGATACACATGTTCATACAATCATCTCAGGATTCAACACGCCACCCTCTCAGTGAATTGTAAATTTGTGTTATCCCATTACGCTTGCTTCGATGGAGCCTATTGTCATAATAAAGGACCCTTCGCCAGGCGTTCAGTTGACTATTTTGAGCCGGCGAGTGCGATGTATAAACTGCGTTCACAATCACATCTGCCGAAATTAGCAACGCTATGCGCAACTTGATTTACAAAACACAACAAGTGTTTCCTTTATAATGGCACAGTGCGTCAGATGTGAGTAAAAGCAAATAAACTCGGCAATTATACAACGTTTTTCTTTTCATATCCTATCTACATAAAAGTGTGCCTCATCTTGTTTTCAGGTACCGTGTTGGGGACTCGGCGCAGCACTCCCGGAGCGTTGGGACAATTCGCGTTTCGTCGACCTAGTCGCCCCCGCCAGTGAGGCGGACCTTGACGTAGGAGCAAGGCTAGCCATCGGCTGGTGGTAGTGGCTTCCACTCCTGCATCAAAGCACAGAGGTCATTTTCGTAGGCCGCCTTCAAGTAAAAATTTATATACACAAGCTTCAACAAGCAAAGTACGATTTCAATGTTTTGAATGTTTGCGCAAGGTACGCAAGCTTCAACAAGCAAAATACGATTTCAATGTTTTGAATGTTTGCACAAGATAAGCGTCTTCTATTTGTTTCGAAGCTATTCAACTGCACATTCGGAACTCATTTCTGTCTAGAGGTATGGGTCAAATCAATTTGTTTGTAATGACTGTACAGGAAACACGGGAATCAATAAGAAACTAATCCTCTCTTTCTACTCTCTCGTTAATGGGCAGTGTGCACTCATTAGCGAATCTATTGTTTAGAAAAAGATATTTACACTATGTCTAAAGCATTATTCATGCGTCACAGTTCAGTGATCAGGAACAAAATACCATTCCAAATAAAAAAAAACATTTTCACGTAAAGCGAACAGCAGAAGAATCAACATAATAACAAATGGATAACACTCACAAATGACACAATAGGAAGTAGGTTTAATGAGTGAACGGGTATAGTGCACATAATCTTTCATCGGGTACACCAACTTGGTCGTAGATCCACGAGGACATGAGATGTCTAGGTGGCGAACACAGTTGAAAAAGACAAGGAGACAAGCATATCACCTTCGACCTGGTGGTACGGCTTACCACCCTGTCGGCCGAAAAATAGGTTGTATCCGTTCATGCTCAATGTTGACAAAAGGGCACGACCAATGACGCAGAAACTCGTGCTCCTCCAAGAAGAAGAGCTCCTCAAAGGGGAACGCGAGCATTTTACCCTCATGTGCCCTAATATTGGTCATAAGACACGTCGACATCCATTCCTAGCGACAGCTTCGCAGTGGTTACGCAAGAAACTGAACAGGCTGACAACTACTAAGAGTGCCGCGAAACACCCCAGTGGGAACCGGCCGCCAAACACTAACTATCGGACACGTTGTCCATGAAAACCAGCATGGAGCGCACGCCAAGAAGGCGGGCAACCACACATTCAATTGTCGAATACCGGTTGATCTCAACCATGACGCAGGCAGGGCAGGTGTTGGTGCGTACCACATGCTATCGTTATAGCCGATCACGAGTGGGAAGCAAGCCCCAGCCTCATCGCCAAAGTCACAAAGGTGACCTGGCAACGCCGCTGCGGCAATATGCTCCTACGGGCGGCGCATAACTACATGCCGTTATCAGGGTACTATAAGATCCACAAGGGCCGCCATTGTGTACGCAACTTTCGCTTCGGCTGCATCGATCCCAGGACATGTAGTCTCTAGACGACAATGAAAGGCCATGAGGGCCCAATCCGCTGTCGGTGAATGGGAGGACTGTGGACCACAGTTAATAGGACCATCGGGCACTAGGACATGTAGTGATGAACCTTGGTGGTAACGTGCGAATGTCTGCACAGGCTATTTAAAACGCGCAGTAAAGTGCGGAGGGACAGAATGAAAGCCATAACAGCGCCGTCGGAAAACGCGAAGCCTCCTTGATTGCGTGGTTGTATTAACGTGGGGCGCAAAAATAATGCCATACCACCAGACCAAAAGAACGAGCAGATTAAAATCTGAACTTTGTGTGAAACGCACAAAGGAAGTTTGACGATGTGGTACAAGAGCCAAAATTCACCGTTGTTGACCGATTGCTACAAGTGCAGGCGTTCTTAAGGTGTAAAATCAAAGTACTTAGCCGCATCTATGTTTTGTGCTAAAGCTTGTATAACAGATGCCCAGATATTATCCTGTACACCGAAAGCATTGGACACCCAGTATCTCCATGGTGGGGGACCATTACAAAGGCAAAGTGATGCTTTCACGTTCGGCATTGTTTCCGATGAATAAATACTGGCTTTTTGACAACGTTAAGCAAGGAACGCAAATCAAACCGTCTGGAAAAAAACTATTCAGGACGTACTGCCATGACTGTTAGTTGTCTTGAATAGAGCAATATCAATGGCATAGACCGTTACTTTACCTTCACAGCGATAGGGGAGGGTTAGTTCACCAATCTGTGGGTCTTGCTTGATAGCCCTTAAAAATTTGTAAGGCTAAGTTAAATAGGATGGGGGAAAAAGGGCAACCTTGACGGGCTTCTCGTGTAACCCGGAATGGGCGGTTCTCATGAGAATCTAGAATAATGGCACTAGAGTTAGCGTACAAATCATAAATAAGGCGTATGAACTTGTCAGGAATACTAGGTGTTTATAATGCGTTGAATAAGTAGGTATTTTCGATGACATCAAAAACCTTTGCCTGATCTAAGTAACCATGAGCGTATAACCCAGTCATGTATTGTATTATGTCACACGTGGGCCGGGTCTGACTATGAATGTCGCAGCCTGGAATAGGGAGCTATGAGCGATGAGAAAGACGAACTGATGCGGCGTGCCAGAATGTTATTGACGAGTTTACAATCAACATTGAGAAGATTTCATGGGGCGCCGATCTTTGGGTCGCGTCGATTGGAGTCTTTCTTGGGTGTCAGTGTGACACGGCCTCTACAGAAAGAATGGGGGAGGGAAAGATCACAAAAACAGCGCCTGATAACCCGTGACCCAAACGGGCCAATAATGGGACAGAACTCAATGTAGAACTCCACGAGGAGGCCATCGGGTCCTGGGCCAAACCCTTTTTTTTTAATTTAAGGCATCTTTTATTTCAGAATTCGATGGTGGCGATTGAAGGATGTCGGAATCTGCGTTGGAGTAACGTGGTAATTATTGTAGGAGGGGGTGCAAAGAACTTCATGCGGCAGAAGTGACGTTATCTCACTGGGCCATAAATTCAAAGTGACACGAAAAAGCCTGGAAATCACGTGAACCAGTAGCGGCCGGAGTTGCAACATGTTTGCAGGCGAGCCACATGCAGGGACGGATGAGCGCTAAATGTGCATACCGAAGCACCTCAAAGGGCGCACATGGCGCGCGTCTACAGTGCCAAGCTGCCGCGGAGGGTAAAGAGACACGCATGACACATCTTACCTGTCATAGCTTTGCTTGCTATCCACGTACCGTGCATAGCTTTCTTGCTATGCCCGCATGCCGGGAGCGGGACAAGGATTTTCCAATCAAACGTGAATGTCTTGCGTCACTCAAGCGCGATGTGCTCTACTCGACGCACTACCTTGGTGAAGCCACTGTTCTTTCAGATGGTCCTAGTCATTGAGATCAGCGCCAATAAGTGATGCCTGTAGTGCTTGGTACAAACCCTGGTTCTTCTGAAAGTCTTGAAGGACGCGAAAACCCAGACACTATGGCCTCTGAACCGTCGGCAGTCCTCCAGGCAGGTGTAGGGTCAGCGCAACCAGGCAGTGGTCGCTTACGTACACGAGCATAGGTGGTAGCGACAGCTTCTCGACATGTCTATCCCCGACAGAGGCCGGGCATACCTATGCTAGATCAAGCAGACTGATCGACACCGCGCGATACCAAGTTTAAACACACCTCTCATGATATACTGTTGGTCACATACATCTGTCAGGGATAACTATTTGCACAAGACGCTCCAGTTCTTTAGCATTCCAGTTAGACATTCACGACCTGGACCTCGGACATTCGCGTGGGTGACTAAGACACAGTTGAAATCTTGCAAAAGTACCAAGTGTCGAGAGTTTACACTATTTTATTTTCATTCCACACAACACCACGAAACTTTGTTACGTCATCTCGAGAAGCTAAAGCTGACCCCTTAAGGAGCGCGGCAAATGGCGTGCGCAAGAGCATCAATATGTATGTGTACTAGGCGCCGAGCATGCCGGCTGTGCTCGTAATGCCGATGTGTGACAAAACGTGGGAATCTAATCAGGCATTGCCTTTACATGGCTATACTATGAAAATGGATTTTCATTTTCTCGTGCTAATTGGACCTTGTGTCACAATTTATGGAACGTGACGCTCTGTTCTATGACAAAACTTTACATATAGATCTATGTGGCGTTCTGAATTTCTTCTGAGGTGACTTCAGCTAACAAGTTCTGTCCTGGCGAAGTAATGCTAGAGCAACTCTCATTACATCTTATTGATATGAGGTTAGTAAGCTTTTGATATACTGGGACTGTTCAGTCCACTAACTAGATGTCTGTTTTAAATATACAGCTGCACAATGATCGAAGAGTGCACAGACGCAGTTGTAGCCCTGATATGAATGAGTAATCAACACTGCATCCCCATTTTGAGAAAAATGCTCTTACGCTTGCAATTTTCGTAGCATAAACGTTACCTAACTATGCCCTTGCAAGTTGATATTCGAAGACACTTCAAAACTAGAACCTTCGTGAACGAGACCATCCAATAAAAATTTTTGCTCTAAACTCTGAACGTAAAATGCGGGCTAACTCCTGAGTTCAAGCTGGTCATTTTGCTGACATCGAAAGTTACGTAAAGTGCCTAGAATGGCACAGAGAACGCTCTGTGTATAATTTTGTGCTGCATTCACTGCGCTGCCTATTTTCATTAGTTATATGCCAGTGTGCCAAGAAAGGCACTGAAAATAGCGATCTTCATGAAACCGTCAAATAAGAACCCTTCAAAATCTCAATTTACAATTATAATAGGCGAAGTTTATTTAGCGAACAAATTAAGTATACAACCCCGTAGAAGTTCTCGTGAAACTCTATGACAAAGTTAGTATTACGAACCCCAGAGTAGACTAGAGAATATTAACAGTGGCTCACACCCCTGCTTTACCCTTTTTATTTGATTCGACTAACAATATAAAAGCATTGCTAGGTAAAGGGTGATCTAAATCATACACCGGTCAGATGTCACCTAGTGCCTCTGGAACATATGTCGCTACAGGACACGAGTTGAAAATATTTCGCCTCTGTCAGAAGCGTTCAAAGCACCTCTTCAACCACTTTGCACACCTGCAATACATTCGTATCTATTTTTACTCACCCAATGTTGAGGAACAACAAAAGGTGACAGCCGGCTGGACAAGCGGTTTTCTTCTTCTTCGTCTTCCTTAGGTCGCGCAATCTCAAAGCGTGCAAGTCCGCTTGGAGGAGATTTTATTAGCCAAAACCATGCATAAACTAAAGGGCATATTAGGCTAACTGTCTTAAATTCCTCAACAAACAACAGAATTGATCAGCGGCTTCGGTGTCACCACGAGGGATGCAAAGATACAACACAACGGGACGACGTCACCATATGTACGTTGTAACGACATCGCAACTGGCCGCTATTTCTGACGTCACACAAAGTAGCGTCACATGAAGAACGTGATAACACGATATAGTCGCCTTGGTTCAAGGGTGCCACGATTATGAAGCGAGTGTTGTATCAATCCCGCATCATTCATGGTTGTATCAAATCCCGCATATATATTGGACTGAAGTCAATATATATCCCCAAGCGGCTTTCGGGGAGTCGTGCTATATTCAGGTACGACCTGGAAACGTAAAATGGCGCACAGGAGTGCTCTCGAGTGTGTATCACAGCGGAATACGGCAGGCGCCCTGAATACAACCGTTACCACTATACTCTTACAAACGTATTCATATCCAATGTGACCTCCTTGCATAAATTTTAACCTGCATTCTTCCACAACATCTCAACCCACCGTTAAGGGGAAGTAGCTAATCTTTAGCATATATGCTCTTGCCGATGCTTCTCGTTACTGGAAGTGGTCAAGCCACTCCGCCATCAGAAGCCTGGGCCAACACGGGGATAAGCCTCGTCCAGTTCAGGAGAGCCCACGATGCAGCGGACCGGCTCAGCCTGCCTGTGCCAACGTGGGAGAAGCCCATAACGCGTCAGTCGCGTCTTTCAAGTCTTTAAATCACAGTTCCATTATCCGTCCATCAAAACCTGACGTAAGGAGGAGGGGGAAAAGAGAAAGTAGTGCCCCTCTGTCACACCTCATGAAGACTCCCAGTTGAACCCGTAACGTTGGAATTCTTCATTTTGACGCAAAAATAAGTTATTGCTTTAAAGGAATACGCTTGTGCATGTCTGTCACACATGTCCCGTTTATTAGGGAGGCAATCGCCGGGCTAATTCCAAGGGTCGAAGTGTCGGCCCCCCGAACCGCACCACGAAAGTGTGGACAATTCAGAAGTGGTCCTTTTTGGCGCGCCAGCGGACGCCGGCTGTGGTCCAAAGAACAAGTCAGAGCCGAGAGTTGATAAACAAACAAAATTATATTCTCATTAACGGCAGATCAAAAACAATACACACGTATGCACACTCCACAATAGTTACATACAATACGTCACCAATCAAACAACGTACTACACAGTACAATCAGCCACACTCAAAACAGCGGACATAGACAACGAACGATACGCTCTACAATGCAGTCGCATGCATTGAACAACCAAGACACTTAAAGACTAAAGAGATAGAAACCTATCCAGTCCAAAGTTCTTGGAACAAAAGTCTGGATGATACTCTTCCGAGAATCACTCACTCAAAGTCCAGCGTTGTTGTCGTTCCGCGCCCTCGAAGTTTCTCTTCCAGGAAACCTCGCCGAAGTTTCTCTTCCAGGAAACCTCCCGCCTTCAATAGGCCACTCTCCAAGCTTCAAACTTCTTCGCCCGAACACGTCGGCTTCACACACGCAGCTGTCGCCACGCGTCTTCGCTCGATAGCGGTAAACACACTCTCTTGCCTGTAGCTCGGGCCTTCACCCCTCAGGTGGAAATCCTCTTCATCTCCTGCTTCGTCCCTACGGACAAACCTTCGCCGACTACACGGCGGGATCCCTTCACACTCTGGCGCAACTTCCGTCTTCTCCTGATCTCTCATCTCGGCTGCTCGGTTAAATACCTTGCGCGCGACATTCCAGACGGTTCTCGTCATTTCGTCGGCGCGATACGCAGCGAAGGCTGAGAAGAGGGCAAGATGGTTGGCACGCCCTCCGCGGCCGATGACTCAACTCGGTATGACCACGCCCCTTTCGTTCTGGAACTTTCGCGGGCTATCTCGGCCGCCGATGTGGGGCGAGGAGGTTCGTCGGCGAAGCCACGCTTCCGAGGGGAGAGCGCGCGCCCCGGGGAGCCTTTAGATGTTTGTTTTCTTTTTCTTTTGACCTCGCGGCGCCACTCCGGCGTTTTGTCGCGACAATTTGGCGGCGCGCACATTTTAAGCGCTCGTTCTGTGACAATGTCCCTTTTTCAATGTTATAATTTTATACAAGCCGCTTCATTTGGTTTTCAGAAAACATAACAGACTGAACTCCACCCCCTCCATGCAATAAACTTACAATTCAAGCTCTTATCGATTAAATTGCAATCCTGCTTCTTCTTCCTTATATTCACCCTAAAGGGTACTGACAGAAACTTTTGACTTATCATTCTTTTTTTTGCGGAGAATGATAGGCCAAGTCCAAGACCATAAAAAATGGCAGCATATCCACGAAGTGAATGATGGAGAGTGGTACGAAGCATCCATCCGTCCATTCGTTCTTGATTCCGTCCGTCCATTCGTTCTTGATTCCGTCCGTCCATGCGTCCGATTGTGTGACCGTCCATGCGTCCATCGGCCCGTACGTGAATATGTTCGTGTGCCTGCACGTCCATCTGTGCGTCCGTCCCTGCGTTCATCCATGTATCCACCCTGCGTCCGTCCATGCGTCCATCCGTCCATGCAGCCATCCGTGCGTCCATCCACGCATTTGTCTGTGTTTCCATTCGTCCATCTAGTCAACACTCCAAGTACCACTATCTCGCATCGCTTCATCATATATTCCCCATATAAAAGCCCCGCCATCCAGCGAACATTTCAAGGACTAAACGAGAGGGGGCACACGCACACTTTATTAAGGCTTGCGCTTCGTGTCTACTTCCCACCTTTAACTACCTCGAGTTCATAGTATATACTAGTTCACTGTATTCATAGCTAGAGTGTACTAGAAGTGTTGAGTGGCGAGACTGCGCCTCGCCACCCGTTCGCTTCCGTGTTGCCAAGTGGCGGCGGCGCTGCAGTCCAATAGTACTGAAAGAGCCAACCGCCACGCGCAGGAACTGCTATGCGCTTCGGCTCCTCCGGCGCGCTTTTTTGATGCAGATTTCTTCGTACCTGCCCATCATTGATGTCTAACACATGATGTCATAACCCTTGAAGTATGACACGCCAACCTACTGAATACGAGATCCATAAAACTCTTGAGTAATCGTTAATTTGGTTACTGTAGGTATGAAAACGATGAAAAAAAGTATGATCGGCACAGTCATGCCTTATAGCCTTTGCATTATTACACACGCTATTTTAAGTTAAATGTGCTTCAAATTAAGTTTGCATTGTGAACACCAGTAAGAGCGCGTCGTCTAAAACAGCTGGTAATGCGTTGATTAAAGAAAACATGGCTTCAGAGATGTGAAAAATCGTCATTATTCGGAGCTTAACACAAGTGACTTGCACTACATCATAACAATGGTCCTATTTACACGTAAACAATATTTATTATACAAAAACTTGTTTTCGGAGTCCGCTGACTTGCAGTAAAAGTAATACTTAAAATTAATGGACGACGAACCACTGCTAGAAGAAATAAGACACAGAAGAAACCGAAAGGGTATGTCTTATTCTGATTTCTTCTGTCCTAACTGTTTTCTTTTTGTTGGTTAGGCGTCTACAATACTCAGAATAACTGAGCGGATTAATTGGAAGTTATATGCGCTCAGAACCTGTGAGATAAAAAAAATACCGTGTCAAACGCACGCAGAACCAGGAGGCCGTAAGTAGATAGGGGAGAGGAAAGGAATCTGAACCCCCAACACCATGAAATACTTTCGTAATTTAACTTTTTAGGGTATACCAAAATATTTACTCGCATGTGCAGCAACCCCCAATTGCCAAATTTAGTCATTCTGCTGCACACACCCCCTCCTCCTGAAAAAAAAATCCTGGGTAGCTTTGCGCCGAACGTTTAGCGTGTCTCTGTACAAATGCGCACTGTAAATGTCACCTTTTCGACAGTATGAGGTCTCAAACTACTTCAAGTCCAACGTAGTCGGACGAAAAACGCACCGCGTAAAATAGCGGCCGTATGATATATATATATATATATATATATATATATATGTGTGTGTGTGTGTGTGTGTGTGTGTGTGTGTGTTGTGTGTTGTGTGTGTGTGTGTGTGTGTGTGTGTGTGTGTGTGTGTGTGTGTGTGTGTGTGTGTGTGTGTGTGTGTGTGTGTGTGTGTGTGTGTGTGTGTGTGTGTGTGTGTGTGTGTGTGTGTGTGTGTGTGTGTGTGTGTGTGTGTGTGTGTGTGTGTAGTAACATATATATGCCAGTTAAATTTCTCAAGGCAGAATGCACCACCACCTGCCTACAGCTTTGACACTTAGCAAAAGAACTACACTTATACTACAAAACATCGTCATGAATGTGGTGGTCTTACAATGGCCATACTCCAATAGAATATTGGAAAGCAGCACAAATCATGCTTTGAATACAAAATCAGAACTGGTTACAGTGAATTTACGCAGATTAACAGACGGTCTATATATACTATTTGGTACTTTTTATTATGTTTAAGATAACCCCGTTCGCGTAAAATTTATGAGTTTTAAGTACACGCTTTCCTTCAGATCGGCCTCCCGGTATTATAAGCACTTGAAGCTTACAAAAAAGAAACAGAGTAAGTGCGAAAGCACGCGGTTTAAACAATACGAGCTTTTCAGAAAACAATATTTATTTTCTTCCGCAACACTGACATGACAAAACTGAGTCGACGCCGATATCAATGTTGTGACATCAGTTATACTCGGGTTTCTCATGAAACAATCGAGCGCATGTGGGCTCATATGAGGAACAGTGCTCGGGATATCGTAGACATTGTCGACATAGCGAGCGTATGATTTATTCACAATATTGATACTTCTCCTCTCTTTGTAGTTCGCCAATAGGCACTAATGATGTCGCGTAGCTCAAAGGGCTCTTCGAGTAAGAAGCTACGCGTATTTGCTCAAATTACTACTTAACGTGTTCTTTTTTTTTTGGTCTGTAGGCTTTTTTTTTGGTCTGTAGGCCTTTGAAACAGTGAATGTCCTGACAAAATTTCGGCATGCCTGTGTATTTATTCGTTCACCATAGCGCGTAGCAGGTGTGCTTACACTTGTGAAGGCTCAGAAATGCATTAAACTGGCTAAAACGAGCAATTACACACTTTCGAACACGCGCTCCCCATGCATACGCCCCTCAGATCTTCAGTACCAGGGAACTGCAGCGCCGCCGGTACTGTCAACCGCCGGAGAATCAGCCGAGATACGGCGTGGCCGCCTCGTTCACTCCACTGCCCCCTTCTAGTACACTGTATTATAGCACTGCAGCCCAAAGCTCGCTAAACCTTTCTAGTACCAAGGAGATTACGCCCTGCGAGTATAACGTAGCAACCCTTTCTGGTCCGATAGTGCTCAATGCGCATGCCAATGGCTGTTAATGGGGAATGAGAGTCAGGAAAATTCGGCTTTTAGTTAACACGCACGCTGCGAATGTTTCATTGTTCAACAACGCACAGGAAAAATCTCCCATCGGCACCACCTTGGAGGTAAAAACGTAAGACTGGTTACACACTACGACTACGACTACTACGAGGGACAAACGGGTGCCGCCCAAGGAGGATACATAAAACTTGCAAGTTTTATGTATCCTCCTTGGTGCCGCCCTGAGGAGCTTCGCCCCTAAAATGCACCGGCAAGCACTATACACGATTTCACAGGAAGGAAAAAAACACCGACATGATGGGCTGTGCGCGGGAGTACAAAGTCTAAGGACGCAGCGTTGTCAGGGCATTTTCGAGGGGACGCGCCAATTTGCACAGCCCAAGGAGGGCTATGGCGGCACCCAGGGAGGCGTTTATGAAAAGGTGAATAGTTGGTGACAAGCTAAGAATACAAAACTCCCAAGCATTTCCCCGAGGGTGAACATGGTTAAGTGCGAATGCACGGGGTGATGCTATGAGGGGTAATAATTAATTTGCACTAATATATTTATTATTCACACTATGGTGCCTTTATGGTGTAATGGTTCCTGGGAATCGCAATTTGATCACACGGGGGAGTTTACGTTAACTCACTGGCGAATGCCAACGGATTTTAACTTTACTCCCCCTCATGGCATCACCCCGTGCATTCGCACTTAACCATGTTCACCCTCGGGGAAATGCTTGGGAGTTTTTTTACTGATGATGATGATTAAAGTGTAATTAATGAAAGTAAGGGTTGTTTGTCATGAAGCATTTGTACACAGATACATTATATAAGAAGTATTATTTACTTACACTTCACGACGCATCCGGACGAGCAAAGTCCAGGGCTCGCACCCTCTGCCGCGCGGCACGTTCACTGGCTCGAACGGCTTCGGGAACGTCCACTCGCCGTTGACGATTGCGAGCGGCGTCTTGACGCCGGCCTTCATCGCCCTTCTCCGCCTGACGCTTGCGTTGTCGTTCCGCTTCTTGGGCCGCGTTCGCGGCTCGATGCTGACGCCTCATCTCGGCCTCGCGAGCGCGCAGTTCGGCATCCTCTGCACGCTTCGCCCGCTTGTCCTCGGCCTTGCGAGCGCGCAGTTCGGCATCCGCTGCACGCTTCGCCCTCTTGCACTCGGCCTCGCAAGCACGCAGTTCGGCATCCGCTGCACGCTTCGCCCGCTTACGTTCGGTCTCACGAGCCCTTCGCAGTGCCACCTTGTCTTCCAACGTCGGCGAAACCACCACGGTACCGTCACCTCCAACGACGGGTGCAGTGCTGGCATTCGGTTGTACTGCATTTGTTGTTGATGGTAGCGTTGCCTCCGGGACATCCATCGCACGACCCGCTCTCGACGGAAGACTGAGAGAGAAGGCGGGCACGCGAGAGAGAGGGGTGCGCGCGCAGCTGCAGCGAGCGAGAAGAGTGGAGGAGCGAGCGAAAGGGGATATCAGCGTCGCGTCCGTGGCTTATTCGGTAGAGCGTCGCGCTGCGGCCCACCAAGTCCTCTTTCTTTTAAAGATAGAGAGAAGACTGCGGACGCCGCCGACGGCGGTGGATGGTTTGGGGTCGCTTATAAAGTGTATTCACACTTAAAAGTAAAGTGTACCACTGTTCACTTGTGTTCTGCGCGTCCAACTGCGGCAGCACACTACAATGACATAAGCATCACGATGAACCAATGAAAAATTCAGCATGGTGCCGTTCACGATGGCAGGCGATGTGCCGCTGCGCCGAGACCGTCGCGCGTCTATTCAGTTTTCTGTGGTGTTTCCTTCGTCAAGAAGAAGCTATTGCATCCACTCGCCCCCAGAGCCATCGTCGTCAGTCATATTAAGATGCTGGTGTTTATGATTTTGCAGCGTTTTAAGTGCACCGAAGCGGCAGAGCTTCACCGCGTTCCGTCGGTTCGGCAGCATGAAGCAGCAACCGGCGTCTATTCTCTGTGTCGCTATAGGATGACCAGCCTCGACGATTGTAGTCATGGCCATTCGTGTGCAGTAAGGGGAAGTCTGAATGTGCGCGTGTGTGTTCTGTGGAATGTGCGCGTCTGTGATTTACCGCTCGGAATAGGTGTGGCACCAGCGTTACCGCATTTGCGTGTGTGAGTGCTACTTGGGTGCCGCAACGTGAGAATCTTGGTGATCGTTTGCGATATGTGCTGTGTTGTGCACCCATATGAGTTTTGTAAGTGCGGGTGAGGTAGGAGAAAAAATGGCAGCATAGCCATGGGGTGAATGATGGAGAGTGGGGTGAAGTATCCGTCCATCCATTCGTTCTTGCTTCCGTCCGTCCATGCGTCCGTTTGTGTGACCGTCCATGCGTCCATCCGCCCGTCCATGCGTGCGTCTGTTCGTGCGTCCGCACGTCCATCCGCGCGTGCGATCTGCGTTCGTCCATGCATCCGCCCCTGCGTCCGTCCATGCGTTCATGTGTCCGTGCAGCCACCCATTCGGCCTCCATGCATCTGTCTGCGTGTCCGTTCGTCCATCTAGTCAGCACATCAAGTAGCACCACTTCGCCTCTTTTCATCATATATTCGTCCGTCTGCGTGAAATTCCATGCGTCCATCTGCCCGTCCATGCCTGCGTCTGTTCGTGCGTCCACACGTTCATTCGTGCGTCCGTCCCTGCGTTCGGCCATGTGTTCATTCGTCCGTGCCGCCATCCGTGCGTCCGCCCATGCATCTGTCTGTGTGTCTGTTCGTCTATTTAGTCAACACTCTAAGTACCACGATCTCGCATCTTTTCATCATATATTCCGCATATAGAAGCACCGCCATCCAGCGGACATACCAAGGACTAAACGAGAGGTGGCACACGCACACTTTCTTACGGCTTGCGCTTCTTGTCTACTTCCCACCTTTAACCACCTCGAGTTCGTGTTGTATACTAGTTCACTGTATTCATGGCACTTTGGCCCAACGCTCGCTAGAGCTTTCTAAAACCAAGGAGGTTACGCCCAACGAGAATAACCTAGCAACCCTGTCTTGTCAGATAGTGCTCAATGTACATGCCATGGCTGCTAATTGGGAATGACAGACAGGAGAATTCAGCTTTTAGTTAACGCGCACGCTGCGAGTGTTTTTATTGTTGAACAACGCACAGGAGAAATCTTTCACCGACTCCACCTTGCAGGTGAAAGCGTAAGACTGGTTACGCACTACGACTATGACGAAGGACGAACGGGCGCTGCTTTAAAGAGCTTCGCCCCTAAAAGCAACCAAGAGGACCTGCCACGTCACACAGTACGAAAGTAAACAAAAAAAAACCAGGTGAGGAGAAAGTGCATAAGTGTATACATTAAAAAGCGAATTGTGGTCATCATGTGTGTGTCTGTGTTTAATTATGTTGACGTGTGCCAATCGGCGCAGCTGTGTCTTTTTAACGTATTCTATTGAAAATAGCTTATAATTATGTGCCAGATCGAAGTGCTCGTTGCTTAAGCGCTTGTCTCCTGCTCGAAGTACGAACACTTAGCATGAAAAACGCCGTGCGAGATTCTGCAAGCCGCGTAACGACGCAAGCTATGTAATATCGCTGCATCGATATTGTTCTTGACGCAGCGACCACGATCAATCACGATCAGTTACATCGATCGTGATCGTCACTGAAGCGACGCCGCTAAAACTATTGTTGAGCGAAAAAAAATAGAAACACTTCGTTTTTAAGACCTTGTATCATCTTTAACAATATCATATTAGAAATTCTCCCTTTTTGTATATGTCTTTTTAATTTTGCCTGTATTGCGTGCATGTATTACGCGTAAATTGTTTTTAATAAATTAGAGTTCCACGAAAAAAAAAGATGAATGCATTGCGCTTCCCTGTGAGAGCAGTCTAGCACGCAATCCGGTAGAGTTTCCCGCATGTGCAGGCATTCCCTTGCCTGCACAGACACATTTTCAACACACACATTCATTGAAGGTAGTGGCCCCTGTTGCAGCAAAACTGGGCCCCGGTTAGACAAAGTTGAATATTCAAGGCCTGACAGGTTGATGGCAACACCATGAAGTGCAAGTTGTCGAAGCAAGAAAAAAAAACCTACAATTTTTGACACCACTACTTTAGCCGCGTATATTGCCTTGGCCGTTCACTGGATGACAACGTATGGAATGCTCCCCACTGTTAAGCACATTGTCTGCCACGCGCTTTCATTTCGATGAAACAAGACGTCGAATGAAGCATTTGGGTTTACCTCAAACGAACGTGCTCAAGCACGATAACAAGCACGGTGACGCGAAACGCACATTCGGTATTCGGGGCAGCACAAGAATTGAAAATCTTGAAGTCAATTTCAGATCACTTGTCCATTCTTCGCTTTGAGTCATAGTTGCCATAGTTACAGAACACAGCGAAGAAACCTGGCAGCGAAAGTTTTGCAAAATAAATTGCAGACAACATAATGAAATGTGATTATTGCCCCTGTTTTATTTTGAAACCGCAATAAACAATTTCTTAATTTTAAACATTACGTTAAATTTGACATTGTTTGTTTAGTACCACCTTAGGTACCGCGCAGAAAAATGCCTTCTAGAGATCTGCATTGCTACTTCGTGGACTCCGAGATGAGCGCAGTGGGGCGTGGGATTTAAACAACAGATATAATGCTAAGCTAATGCGGAAGTCCACACTTTCTCAAGTTATCTATCGAGCTTCGAATTCTGTATTTCAACACCAAGTATTCTAAGGTAATGTTTGTATGCGTGAAAATATGGCCACACTTCGGGAACTACTTCCTTTGTAGCGTGGAGGCATGGAAAATAAGGGCAATGAGTTCTCGTGGGTGGAGCCTATAATTATTCTTAGGTTGTCACCGACTATAGTATGCCCTGAAAAATGATTTACACCATGCTTTTGAAAGCTAGTAAAACCCGAAGTTTAAAAGCCGCAGAGACAGATGAGCGTCGCACGTGCATACCGGAGGACCACAGGGTACGCAATTCGCGCACGTAGAGCGCGAAGCTGCCGCTCAGATTGAAAAGGCGTGCATGATACACTGGTGCCTGTCCAATAGCTGTCCTTGTCATGCACGCATGACAGAAAAGGGGCAAAGGTCTGGGTGTGTAATGCGGATTTCTCGAAATAAAAGGGGAGCGTCTTGAGTCACACGAACGCAACGGGCTCTACCTTACGCACTGCAATGGTGAAGCCATTGTTGCTGTAGTTGGCCCCAGTCGTTGAGATCGGCGCCAATAAGTGATCCCTGTAGTGCTCAGAACGAACCCCGTGCGATCTGAATGTCTTGAAGGACGCGTCAGTCTAGACACCACATCCACTGAACCGTCGGCCTCTCTGCAGGCCGGTGTAGGGTCAGCGCAACCTCTCTCTCTAAGTGATTATGTAAGTGAAGAAAAAAGTACCTCCCGTGACTGTCTATCACTTGGATGGCACCTCAACAGGCCGGCACAAGGGATGGGGTAGTGGGGGTAAAATTGGATACGTAGGGTCAGCGCAACTGCGTGGTGCTGGCTTATGTACACGGGCGTGGGTGTTAGTGACTGCACATAGACATTGCGTATGAAGGTCGTGAGGCCGGGATATATATGCTCGAGCAAGCCGACTGCTTGCCGCCGCACCATGCCAAGTAAAAGGATAGCCCCCCCCCCTACCTCCCCTGATGTGTACGGTCAATATAAATCAGTCAGCGAAAACTGTTGCACAAGAGGCAGTAGTTCTTTAGCATTTCAGTTACATCAGCCACGACCAGGAGCAAGGATTTCAACGTGGGAAAATAAGACCGTTTAAATCGCCTAAAAGTACCACATGTTGGGAATTTGAAAGAGAAGTGCCAATGGAGGGGAAAAAATTGGGATACCCTAAACGCTGGTGCACACCAGCGACTAGCAGTGGTCGCGCGATCATTTGCGACTGGTCGCAAATTGTCGCGAACAGTCGCAAATGGTCACAAAGCGACTGCGTTGGCTAGTCGCTTCCTGACCGACTTTTCAGTCGCGCGACTGCCGTCACAAAGCTGCTGGAACCAATCAGCGATGCTCAATTTTTGTTTTTTTTTGTTTTCTTTATTTTTCAACGGTGTGCGAGAACGGACGAAAACAATAAATGCGGCGCGCTCGGTTCGCTCCGTTCACTCAGCCGGCGGCAATCAGCTGATCGGCGCCGGTCTCCAGAATTCTCGCTGATAACGAGATCCAGATGTGACTCTCCAGTTTTGCGACATCCAGTTTGCTGGAGCGGATGTCGCTGGACCCGATGTCGTTCTGCTGTACCGGTTCCTCCGACGCATGTGACCCTCTTTCTAGTGAGGTTCCCGGTGCGGCCGGCCAGACCACGCCCCATGCAGTGCCAGCAGTGTGGCCGGTTCGGCCACGTCAAGGAAAGCTGCAGCTGGTCGGGAAGATGCATCCGCTGCAGTCGGGCCCACTCAGAGGTACAGGACTGCGCGCAGTCGAGACCACGATGTGTCAACTGCGGTGGCCCGCATCCTGCTGACAGGGCGCAATGCCCCCTGTGGCAGGAGCAGCGGAAGGTGGACACCATCCTGGCGTCGTCCACCACCAACCAGTCTAGGAGGGTGGTTGCCGCAGCAGTGAGGGAGGAGGCCAGCGAGGCTCGCTCTTATGCGGGCGCTGTAAAGGGGCTACCCCCTCCTGGCCGCCCTATTCCTGTGTCCCGCACTCACCGCAGGTCACCGCCAGTGACGACACCAGATGGGTCCACTCCACCTCAGCGCCCGGCTGTCCCTCCCGCAACCTCCCTGGCCTTGCCTGCTATAGATGCTGCCATTGCAGCTCTTCCTGCCACGACAGCTGCCCCTGTGCCCCAGCCTCCTGCTATGATGGCCCTTCCTGCTGCTGCTGCCAACCCGGTTCTGCCAGGCAATCAACAACTGACGGCCCACGTGTTGCTGACCATGTAGTTGGGTGCCACCCTCCTGCCTGCAGAACACCCTCTCCGTGCCATCTGCATACAGACGGAGGCATTGCAGCCAACCCCACACCATCATGGCTAGTCCTCCTGCCAAGGCTCGCTTCTCCGCCGTCCGAGCATTCTCCAGTGGAATGTCAACTCGCTGCAGGGACGGTGGGACGACTTTCATAAACATCTAGAGTGGGCCGACTTCGACGTGCTGGCCTTGCAGGAGGTCTACGCCCGGGCAGAGGAGCTACGCCTGCCGGGGTACGTGGGCTACAGCAGCAGGACGGAGTGCACCCTTGAGGCCTGCCAAGCTGCCCCCTGCCAGGACGACCGCCACCAGCAGAAGGGAGCTCGGTGCGTTGTTTATGTGAAGCGCGAGTTCCAGCAGGCCGAGGTCTCTGTGAATGATCTGGTCGGAAGCCCCTTCGGGTGCTGCGCCATCCGAGTACGCCTCCAGGGGGGCGACACTGTCGTGGCCAGCCTATATATACGACCTCAGCAACCATGGGATCCCAGGTGCCTTCGGGAGCTGGCACACAGGCTGGGGAAGGATTTTGTCTTCTGTGGTGACTTCAACGCCCACCACCCAGCATGGGGCAGCCACAAGACTTGTCCATGGGCAGCGCCCTACAGGACGTACAGCACGAGCTGGGCCTGGTGGTTTTGAACACCGGGACCGTGACCTTCATTCGTGGTGGGGGCCGGGCAGCTCACACGGCCATCGACGTCAGCGCTGCTACGGAGGGCTGCCCCTACTCTTGGACAGCGGCACAGGACACGTAGGGCTCTGACCATCTGCCCCTCCTGCTGTCTCCCTTCCGCGGCAAGGCCCCCAGGAACAGAGAATACCGCGTGGTAGACTGGCAGGTCTTCCGGCGGCTCTGCAAGGAGTACACGAGTGGCGGGGACCTCAACCGCTTGTGGCCGACAGCGCTAAGGCAGCAACAGTTGTCACCAAGGTTCAGCAGGGACAGCCCGTCCCGGACATCAAGCAGCTGGCACTGAGGGCGGCACGGCGGCTAGCAGAGCGACAGGCCCTCAGAGGGGCTCTACCGGAAGTATGGGCAGCGTTCCGCAGGATAGATGCAGTTTGCCGACGCCATGTCCGCAGGCGCAGGAATCAGGGCTGGGGAAGCATCTGTGCCTCAATCAACTGTTCAAAGGATAGGGCCCATGCCTGGCGCTTGCTGAAGTGCCTCCTGGTGGTGCCACGGGCAATGAATCAGGTGCTGTCTGTGCGGTGCGCATGGCTGTCCGTGCTTCTGAGCTTGCTGAGCTCCTGGCCGATCGCTTTGCCACCAGGAACATCGCCCAGCTGGCCCCTCTGCCCCCATGGGACGCCCTACCGTGTCCAACCTCCTGCCATCATCCAGGCTGGGTGGCCGCACAGACCCAGGAATTGTGCAACGAACCCATCCGGATGCACGAACTCGTGGCGGCCGTCGAGAAGGCCAGGCGAAGCAGTGCCCCAGGAGCAGACGGCATCACCTTCCAGATGCTCCGCAACCTAGACAAAGGAGGCCGTCAACGCCTCCTGGGATACTTCAATGACGTCTAGGACACCGGAGTGCTCCCGGAGTTCTGGCGAACCACAGTGGTGGCACCCATCCTGAAACCCCTGAGGAAGGCCACTGCGCTCTCCTCTTATAGGCCACCGTCTCTAACATCTGTAGCCTGCAAGGTGCTAGAGAGGGTGGCCTTGGAGAGACTTCGGTGGATCGCAGACCAGCTGGGCTTCTTCCCAGAGCAGCAGACGGGCTTCAGGCGACACAGATGCACTGCTGACTTCATCACAGACGTCGTCGCTAGCTTGAAAGATGCCAACAGCTGTGGGGATGTGGTCATGCTCCTGCTGCTCGACGTGGAGAGCGCCTTCGATGGCCTCCCGCACGTGGTCGTAGAGGCGGCCCTAGACAAACTTGGCATCAGAGGTTGCCTCCGAGGCTTCGTGACCGCCTTTTTGTCCCGGGAGAACCTTCTGCATTCGTGTTGGGGGCAGGCCAGCCAGCCCAGGGTTATCACAACCAGTGTTCTCCAGGGCTCGGTACTGAGTCCTTTCTTCTTGAACAAGGTGCCCACAAGGCTTCCAGCTTCCCTCCCGACAGACACCAGGTTCCCGGCCCAGTGTTCTGTCTATGCTGACGACGTGGCACTCTGAGCAAATGCCCAGGCGGTCCATCCCTTCCATCAGGAGGTCACTGCAGGCAGCCTTGGATGCAGTGATCGCCTTCCTCGGATGCATTGACCTAATGGTTTCTGCCACAAAAACCAAGGCCCTGCTGATTCATCCACTTGCGGTGGCACGGGTCCACGTGAAGCAGCTCAAGGTCAACAACCCCAGTATCCCTTGGAGGACGACAGTGAAGTACTTGGTCTTCACCATTGACCACTGGCTCACCTGGATTCCTGCTGCCAAGGCCACCTCAGCCCAGGTCCGGCGTGTCCAGGGTGCCGTCAGCGGGCTGCAGTAGCGTGGCCACGGATGTTCCTATAATTGAGCGCTGCGGCTCAACCAGGCAGCCGCCACTTCTGTCCTGCTGTATGCCCTTCCGCTGGTGAACCTGACACCAGCAAGAAGATGCCTGCTGGAGGAGCTACACAGGGGAGCTCTGAGGGCCATCTAGGGACTACCTAGGAGCTCCCCTGTTGCCGCAACGCTGGCGGAGGCGGGAGAGGCGCCTATCGCTACGCATGCTACAACGTGCACTGGGGCACATAGACCGTCTTCACCGTGCTGCGGACAGCACAGCTCTCTTGGCACGCCTGCGCAGCCTGCCAGGGTCCATGATGGAAGGCCTCATTCCCCTCTATCACCAGATGATACCGAATCCGCCCATCCCTGTTGCCCCTCCACCGCCACACTTCCGGCCACCAGAAGTGCATCTCCACCTAAACAGGGTTTCAAAGCGCACAACACCTGTAGCTGCTCTACGGCAGGCGCCCTCTTGCAAACTCCAGGAGCAACTGGAGGGCTGGCTGCAGGTGTACACGGATGGATCCGTGATACCGGATGGAACTGCCGCGGCGGCATCCATCGTCCCTGCATGGAGGAGCGGCAGGCAGTGCAAACTACCCTTCTCGACAAGCTCCACGGCAGCTGAGCTGGCCGGGCTCCACCTGGCTGCTGACCTCCTGGCAGAGGCCATTCCAATGCAACCTATGGCGGTCCTCTGCGACAGCAAGGCGGCACTGCAGACCCTAGCCAACCCCAGACGCACCGGGCTGACCGGGAACCTCCTGGTGGCCAAGTGCCAGGCCCTTGCTGTTTCTGGGGCGTCCGTCTCCTTCCACTGGCTACCGTCCCACGTTGTAATATCCGGCAACGAGGAGGCGCACACGCTTGCCAAGACTGCACATCAGTCTGGCACCTCCTTCACCCGGGCCGTGGTGGCAAGGAACTTCACCAAGGCGCGCATCAAACGGCTCCTACTAATGGTACACCCAGACCCTAGAGTAGCCAATGGACGAGCCCCTAAGCTCCTGCCCGAGACGGGTCTCAACAGACGACACCGTGCCGCCTTTTTGCGCCTGTGGACAGGCTGCGTTTGGACAGCTGCTCGCTGCCTCACCAAAAGACGCTGTGCATCTTCCGCCTGCGGCCAATGTGGGGATCCCGAGACCCTCGAGCACTTCCTCTGTGCCTGCCCTGGCCTGGCACAGGAACGTTCGAGGGTCACCACAGCCTACCACAGACAGGGCCTACCTGCCACCACCTTGGGCAACCTGCTTTACCCGTCCCGTTCACATCTGCCAGCGCTCCGGAGCCTGGTACAGTTCTTGGAGGAGACGGGAATAGCTGCCTACAGATGAGCAGAGACCTGCCGACCCTGCCCCTGCTGTTGCCTGTCTGCTGCTCCAGCCATGGGCTTGACATATTACACACACCCCTCCCCCACCCTATCTATCCTCTTTTACTCCCCTTCCCCCACAAGGCACTGCGCCGTGTCGCCCAAGGGGCTGACATAAATTAGGTGCCTTCTTCCTCTTTCTAGAATAACTCAACAACAATCAGTCGCTTTTTAGTAGCCAGTCGCGAATGGTCGCGCGACCACTGCAAGTTGCCGGTGTGCACCAGCCTTAAAGCTTCGCCTTTAGGATTCGAACACGATAGCGATATCTTGTTCCTAGTGCGTACTCTAGACACTTCGTGCATGAAACCTTTTCGAACTTGCTATGCACCCACTACGTGGCCTTAAGGGTATAGGCGCGGCAGAGTATGTACCTTTTGTAGTAGGTGACAGCCTTTAAGCCACGAAGCCTTAATGATAATCACATGTTCGGACGCCCGCTGGCAAGGAGCGCGTGTTCCACGCATTATAACTGCAGTATTCGGTGTCGCAACGTGAATCGTTTGTACAGGACGCGTCTGTTTATAAAGCGTGAAAGGTACTTTCACTGCATTTTGAAGCAGATGAAGTTATTCACACTGTATTCGCGAGCAGAACTGTCAATCTGATGCAAGACCCGCAAGAATGTACTTTCGAGAGCACATGCGGAAATTGGTCGAACGAACAGGAGTCTGTATCTGAATGGTTTCGAGGATGGAATCCTTGACAGCTCTCAGGGAAATATAAATTCAGTGTCTCTTTACTAGGACTGCCACTATTTGTTCTTGTGGCACTTACATCAATTTTCATGTACAGGCTGTTTCATACTTAGGGGAAATCTCAGAGTGCCTGGCATCGCGCTTGGACTAGCGCTACAATCACGCACCGGCAGCAGCTCCCGCGTGCAGAGACACTTTAAGAGAGTGCAGCTGAACAGCGTCGTCTGCTAAGGCAGCGTACGTGCCGCATTGCTGGCGAGCGCACGGATATCATAGTTAACGCGGTAGCTGGGCCGATACTCTGCACTAACCATTTCCAGAAAAGTCTGCACCACTAGATAGGACAAGAATACACAAGGAACGAAACAATTGCACGTGCTTTCTTTCTTCGTGTCGCGTATGGCTGCGCACTTTTTTTCAGATGTTCCCGTACCAATTTGCTCAACTTTGAACGCTTGGCTGGACTAAACGTTGTGCAATGCCAACCTCTCATATTCGTGATAATGGGGCACTAACAACTGCATTCGACCACATGCCTTATTTTTTTTATTGAAACACCATGGTTCTGTGGGCGCTTACGAATATTTCTTCGCTGTGTGTGTTCACCACAGTACGCTGGGACGGGGAAGACACGACAATTAGCATGCGATGTGCGTTGTCTTTATTGGACCTAAAAAAAATAAGAACTTAACAGTAAGAGTTGTGCTGATGTGCTGTCTTATAACGATGAAACAAATAGGAACAGTTTCAGGAATATTTTAGGTGAGTACAAAGCCGGAACGTGTATCTTTTCGACGACATTTCATTACCATAAGACTTGCTAACCGGTTCGTGACGCGCCAGTGATGCATCCCACTTAGTACATTAGGGAGTTTTAAAATAGCACACCGCGAGCCCTTACGGTGTGGTGGGTGCCACTCTGCACGCGTCGTAACGCGAGTCGCCGTCCGCGTTCGCGGCCCGCTCGCAGAAAATACGAAATAGCGTGCGGCGATCGCGGCCCGCGAGGCCCGCAAAGTGCTGAGTAGTTTCCGTGCATTTGGGTTTGCGGTGAAGGCGAAAGACCCTAGACATATCCCTAGGGGGAAATTTCCCCATATCCCTAGGGGGAGCAAACGCTGTTCTAAAGCTGATATGGCGCTCGGCCGTTATGGCCGCGACCCCCGCATCTCCTACAAACGTTATTCTAAAACTCCCTATTGTCATGTCACCAGCGGCATTGATGACGGCGCTCATTGTTGACGTCAGTGAGGCGTAGAGAGACGCGATGAGCGATGCATTCACTCGCAGGGTGTCTTATTCACTGACGATGGCTGACCATAAACGATTCTCGCACAGCCTGTGTAGAGGATAGCGTGCCAGCGACAGTTTCACGAAGCCCCAGACATTTTTATTTTACTCAGGTCTGGCAATTCTGGTGGTCATTCTGTGACCTTTTGATGAAGCAGTGCACACAAGCGACTTAGAAACACGTACACTTGAGGTGTGCGAGCTCATAACAACGTCACACAACGTTTAGTGCAGATTATCGGCTCATTTCTTGCAATACCAATTCCAATTCAGTTCTTGCCGCATTGCGCTCGACAGCAATGCGGGAAGCATGAGCGACTGTGCAGACGACGTGTTTCAAAACTACTCTCCTGAGTCATCTGCGCACGCACAAGCAGCTGACATCTTGCCGCATTGCGCACGCGCAAGCAGTCATCTGCGCACGCGCGTGGTTGCGGCGCTGGCCGCATCACGATGCCACGCGCTCCGGAATTTTCCTTAAGTGTGAAACAGCCTGTACATAGTGTCTGGGAACAGGTAATAAAGCAAAAAAAAATGAAGCATCACCGTGTGGTACAACATCTGCTTACCACGCAAACGAGCCGAGTTCCATTACTACTGGTCCTCAAACGACCCTGGTTAGGTCCCCACTCTGATCCTGTATTTTTTATCATTTATTTCATTCGCATCACTCTAGATTTTTTCGGTCACGCATACGATCGTGATTTCCCTCTCACTACCAACGATGCCGACACCGAAGGAAAAAAGGAACGAAAGTAACTTTATTTTGTTCTTGCGAAAAACGACGTCCTACGAAGACGTCGGAATTTCTGCGAAATGAGCTCTTTAACGTTATCGCGTTGATATTGGCACATTTTGCGGACACCACTGGCCCGTAACGCGAAGAAATCTGATGCGCAATTAAAAGAAAGTACAGTTAAAAGCCAGCAGGCATTCAATCAATCGATGGTGATATGGTGGTCAACAAGGAGGCTTAAAACAATAATTCTGACGACTGTGGAAAGCACGCTAGTGGACGGAAAGTTAAAAAATCAAGTACGCGTTTGAACGTCTGGGCTTCCGAGACCTTGAAAAAAATGGCAGCATATCCAGGGAGGGAATGACGGAGAGTGGGGCGAAGAATATGCCCGTCCATTCGTTCTTGCTTCCGTCCGTCCATGCGTCCGTCTGTGTCACCGTCCATGCGTCCATTCGCCCGTCTGTGCGTGCGTCTGTTCATGCGTCCGGGCGTCGATCTGTGCGTCCGTTTCCGCGTTCGTCCATGCATCCATCCATCGGTGCAACCATCCATGAGTCCATCTATGCATCTGTCTGTGTGTCCGTTCGTCCATCTATTCAACACTGCAAGTACCCCCATCTCGCATCTTTTCATCATATATTCCGCATATGCACCGCCATCCAGTGGACATTCCAAGGACTAAACGAGAGGTGGCACACGCACACTTTCTTACGTCTTGCGCTTCATGTCTACTTACCACCTTTAACCACCTCGAGTTCATGGTATATACTAGTTCACTGTATTCATGGCACTGCGACACAACGCTCGCTAAACCTTTCCAAAACTAATAAGGTTATGCCCAGGGAGTATAACATAGCAACTCTTTCTTGTCAGATAGTGCTCAATGTACATGCCAACGGCTGCTAAGAGGGAATGAGACACTGCAGGAAAATGCGGGTTTTAGTGAACGTGCACGCTGCGAATTTTTTATTGTTCAACAACGCACAGAAGAAATCTCTCACCGGCACCACCTTGGAGGTCAAAATGTAAGACTGGTTATACACTACGACTACTACTACTACGAATACGAGGGACGAACGGGTGCCGCTATAAGGAGCTTCGCCCCTAAACAAATCGCAGCATATCCATGGAGTGAATGATGATGCGTTGGGCGAAACGTCCGTCCATTCGTCCGTGGGTCCCTGCTTCTGTCCGTCTGTCCATCCGTTCGTTCTCGCTTTCATCTGTCCGTCCGTCTGTGCGTCCGTCCATGCGTTTGTCAGTGGGAAGAATAATAGGTTCGACAATGATTGAGGAAGCTACTTGGCTCTAGCTTCACAATAAAGTGACTTTTTACGTGAGAGCCTAAACGTAAATAGTTTCATCAGCTTCAGTTTGACCGAACACATGTTTTTTCATTCATACTTTTTTCATATTTTTCTTCCCTCTTTTCTGAAATCTTTGAGTCCGCTCCTCTAGTAGCATACCACTGGTATCTTACTCAGTGTAGGCAGACTCTGTATAAGTCGCCGTTGGGATCACAACGTCAAGACGGCATGACTAGCGTAAAAAAAGTCTCAGTTTCAGAGCAGGGCGAAGGAAGCATGCGAAGAACAGCAAGCACATGGAAACGTGCAGCGTGCTGCTCAGACACAAAGGCCACAGCGTAAAAACAGTCAGGACGAGCACGAACTAACGGCTGTCACATTTGTTACTTCTTTATGTTTCAGCAGCATACCTTGTCGCTGCAACAAGCGAAGTAACCTTCTTGTGCTCTGTATTTGTGGCGAAAACACAAGACGCATATACCACCTCCATCACGATCTCTTTCTGTAGGACAAAGTACAGGCGCGCGCGCACCGCAACGAGCGGGAGAAAGGCCTTTGAAGCACGCCCTTCGTGCCCACTATACGCAATCTCGCTAAGGATAACGAAATAACATTGAGATTCCACCGATCTTTGTGTGCCGCCAACGGTAATTGGTGCATGTGGAGAGACCTCCGTTATTCTGCCGAAGAACGTACGCTGTGTCGACAAGTCACTTGGGGCTTCCAAAAGGACTTGTTTTGGGGCTAGTTGGTACATACTTGGTGCAGAAGACCGAGGCGCAAAAACATAACGTGAAGCAGAAAGAGCAGGAGAGAAGACAGAACAGCGCCAACTACCAACTCAGTTTAATGACTGTCTAGGAAACGCACTGGAAAGAAGACAAAACCGCGCATGCGTGCAAGCCAACAACCTTCGCACAGCGTCATGAACAAGGCACTAAGTTATCCAAAAAATGCATTTCTGTTGCGTACAACACAATACATGTATCACTGATACAATCGGGCCTTTCTTTTTGATAAAAAAGGTTTCCAAGAGCTATCTAGCTGTTTCTTTTTGCTCCTACCAAGACTCTCCATTCTTTCAAACAATTGCACACATCCGCCGGCTTTACAGTGCGCTGGAAGATGCGCATGCTCACTTTTGCCTAAACTATTGGCATGCTCCCTCAGTCTGTCATTAATGCAACGCCCCGTTTGACCGATATAGAACTTGCCACAGCCTAGGGGATTCCCATACACCACGCCTTGTGCACAGCGCCCGAAAAGTCTTGGTGTGCTGCTTCTGGCAGCCCCTTTGCTAATCCCATGTGATACGTGGGCACAATTTAGCAAGTTTGTTGGGAGCTGAAAAAACAACCGGAACACCATAACGGGAAGCCACCTTTTTGAGGTTATGGCTCAAACGCTGTATATACGGGACCACCTCAGGCTTAACCCGCTCTCTCTCCTTCGGGCGCGCATTTGCATTAGACACTCTGCCTTCACCCTCTGCAGCAAGGATTCCACCACGGAACTAACTACGGACTGAGGGTAGCCGGCCTTGAAAGGTTTTAGAAGTTGACGCATAAAGCTAGCTTGAATAAACATGCTCACACGATCTGCGTAGTGCCAACTCTGAGCAAAGAAGAGCGATTCCGCTTTCACAGTCTTTGAATGCGCGAATCATAAAGTAACAACTCCTTCTTACTCCGAGGGAGGTACGCACAGCATACGTGACCACCGAAATTGTCAGGTTAAGGTCCAAAAGCTGCAAGGAGCTATCTTCCGTAAGTTCATCAGTAAACGTGAGCCCTTTAGCATTTGCTCTAAGAAGTATCTAAAACCTGCTCAACCATCTCAGGATAAGGGCATCTATGTCAATAACAACTAAAAAATCATATACATATCTAAATACTCTATGAACATATGGATGAGATAAAGTAAAACACTTTGTAGTGCGTGGTCAAAGGATGATAAAAAGACGTCACATAAAATCGGCGCTACCCGTGACCCAATGCAAATGCCCTTCCTCTGTAAAAACATGCCATGTTCAAAAGAAACGAAAGTGTGGTTGAGATAAGCTTCTGAGAGGGTAACAAAATTAGCGGACGACATCTTGTTTTAGACAGAAAGTTGGCTTCGCCATTTTCTTCTATACACTGCTTAACTGCCCGAAGTAGCTCCGGATGAGGAACCGAGTAAAAAAGGTCGCCTACCAATACGGAAAAAAGGTTGCCTATTTCATGGTTTGTCCTCGGAAAATCCCAAATATAATAATAGAAGAAGTGGCGAAGCCACCTTTGTGTCTAAAACGGAGATGGCATGGGTATAAACATTACGTTTCAATAGATTCCATCACATGTGGGTATAGCGGGTAATGAGGCGGCTGACAGACTTGCCCGGAGTGCTCTGGAGCTTACACCAACGAAGAAGGCTCCCAAAGACAATCAGCGTGTCTTACGAGAAGCTGTAAAGAAGCATTTTCACTCGTTATGGCTGACGCCTCACCAGCCATGTGTGACACAAGGGCTATCAAGGGAAGAGGCCTGCTTGCTTCATCGCATTGAAACGGGATCAGCGCGTACAACAGCATGGCTTCCCAAAATCAGACTGTCCGCGACGCCCTTGTGCCCGAAGTGTAAGGAAAACGGTGATATAGAACACTATCGGCTTAAATGTTGTGCGCTTAAGAAGGAACGGCAAGGTTTATTTGAGGAACTGCAACAGTTAGGCTCACCATGCGACAGCGCGACTGATAATGTGTTTCCGCGTGGTTCCTCGGTCTTCAGGAAGCAAGTATCGCGACTTCTCTTGAAATTTTTTATTGCTACAGACCTCGCATGTGACTGGTGATAAGTGACAATTATGTTTGGTGTATAGTTCAGTGAGATAGAGTACCGGCACAGTACTACACGTGAAATAGCACAAAGCCCGCTGCGTTATGCAGGCTTACGTCGTGCTATGAACGATTTTTATTTTAAGAGCCTGCTCGTGATTAGTTAAAAAACAAACAAAGGACACAACTTCATTTAGCAAAGAGGAAACCGGGCGGGGCAATTGCCTGCAAATTATGCAAGGCTAGATACGCCGGATACCTACAACATCCTTAACCTTAACCTTAACCTCCGCCTGGATGAGTGTAGGCTGCTGCTTTAGCATTTAGGCCAGCTTCGGTGTCTGCATTTTACCTGCGCTTTGCCTGTCTTCGCTGCCGCGATGAGCTCCGTGCTGACGATATTGGGCTGAGACCTCGTCGCTGTGTTGGGAGTCATCGAAAACACGTTGCGGGTTCTCGTAAAGAGCTTGGTTGTAGTATGTCAAGCGCTGTAAGTGCACCAGCACGGGCTGGCGGGGCTTTCGCTAGCGTCGGAGCCCACTGAAAATTGGTCGCCATTACAGTTGGCTTTCCCTTCAGTCGGTCGCAAGCAGCTCGGAGCTCGCCGCGGCGGCGGACTCACGTTTGCGCGCTGCACTTGCTCGAGTTTGTGGAAAAGGGCTGCATTACCGTCGATTTCTGTGGCACTAGCTCCAAACCAGCTCGGTGCTGTTCGTGGCGGCGGCCAAGCATACGCTCGCCCTCCTGTTCGAAGTTCGCTGGCGGCAGACACTCCACGTGTAGTGCCGTGTTTGGTCTCGCGTACGCTTGCTCGAGCTGAACGACCTCACTTGCTTAGGACTCGCCAACTTGTTAGCGCCATGGTGGTTCGCGTAGTTGTGACTGCGGCTTCCGCTCCTGAGTTGTTGCGCTACGGGGATCGAAATGAGTCTGACGATGTGTGACATCACGGTGAAAATATTAGCACGTCATATCTCACACATGCTTTCATTTCACCTTGCACAATTTCTCATATGCATTTGTATTCATCCTCTGTCACGTGTGACTCACTATTTTACATATTTATTGTGCAGCCGTGGGCACACACCGTGCTGAAGGCTGTGCGCTGGCGTCTGCGATGCCCGTCATCCATCTCTCTCGTCAGAGCAGCTTCAGAAGGACTGTGCGAGATGGGAAGGTAAAATTATTTGTGTGTCATATTTTAACGCTTGCTGTTATATGAACGTGCACTTACTTATCATATGCGTGCATCTTCATCTTCATCGACGTGTGCCTAACATCGCGCTTGGACTAGCGCTACAATCACGCACCGGCAGCAGCTCCCGCGTGCAGAGACACTTAAGAGAGTGCAGCTGAACAGCGTCGTCTGCTAAGGCAGCGTACGTGCCGCATTGCTGGCGAGCGCACGGATATCATAGTTAACGCGGTAGCTGGGCCGATACTCTGCACTAACCATTTTCCAGAAAAGTCTGCACCACTAGATAGGACAAGAATACACAAGGAACGAAACAATTGCCGTGCTTTCTTTCTTCGTGTCGCGTATGGCTGCGCACTTTTTTTCAGATGTTCCCGTACCAATTTGCTCAACTTTGAACGCTTGGCTGGACTCCTAAACGTTGGCAATGCCAACCTCTCATATTCGTGATAAGGGGCACTAACAACTGCATTCGACCACATGCCTTATTTTTTTTATTGAAACACCATGGTTCTGTGGGCGCTTACGAATATTTCGTTCGCTGTGTGTGTTCACCACAGTACGCTGCGGACGGGGAAGACACGACAATTAGCATGCGATGTGCGTTGTCTTTATTGGACCTAAAAAAAATAAGAACTTAACAGTAAGAGTTGTGCTGCTGTGCTGTCTTATAACGATGAAACAAATAGGAACAGTTTCAGGAATATTTTAGGTGAGTACAAAGCCGGAACGTGTATCTTTTCGACGACATTTCAATTACCATAAGACTTGCTAACCGGTTCGTGACGCGCCAGTGAGCATCCCACTTAGTACATTAGGGAGTTTTAAAATAGCCACCGCGAGCCCTTACGGTGTGGTGGGTGCCACTCTGCACCGCGTCGTAACGCGAGTCGCCGTCCGCGTTCGCGGCCCGCTCGCAGAAAATACGAAATAGCGTGCGGCGATCGCGGCCCGCGAGGGCCCGCAAAGTGCTGAGTAGTTTCCGTGCATTTGGGTTTGCGGTGAAGGCGAAAGACCTAGACATATCCCTAGGGGGAAATTTCCCCATATCCCTAGGGGGAGCAAACGCTGTTCTAAAGCTGATATGGCGCTCGGCCGTTATGGCCGCGACCCCCGCATCTCCTACAAACGTTATTCTAAAACTCCCTATTGTCATGTCACCAGCGCATTGATGACGGCGCTCATTGTTGACGTCAGTGAGGCGTAGAGAGACGCGATGAGCGATGCATTCACTCGCAGGGTGTCTTATTCACTGACGATGGCTGACCATAAACGATTCTCGCACAGCCTGTGTAGAGGATAGCGTGCCAGCGACAGTTTCACGAAGCCCCAGACATTTTTATTTTACTCAGGTCTGGCAATTCTGGTGGTCATTCTGTGACCTTTTGATGAAGCAGTGCACACAAGCGACTTAGAAACACGTACACTTGAGGTGTGCGAGCTCATAACAACGTCACACAACGTTTAGTGCAGATTATCGGCTCATTTCTTGCAATACCAATTCCAATTCAGTTCTTGCCGCATTGCGCTCGACAGCAATGCGGGAAGCATGAGCGACTGTGGCAGACGACGTGTTTCAAAACTACTCTCCTGAGTCATCTGCGCACGCACAAGCAGCTGACATCTTGCCGCATTGCGCACGCGCAAGCAGTCATCTGCGCACGCGCGTGGTTGCGGCGCTGGCCGCATCACGATGCCACGCGCTCCGGAATTTTCCTTAAGTGTGAAACAGCCTGTACATAGTGTCTGGGAACAGGTAATAAAGCAAAAAAAAATGAAGCATCACCGTGTGGTACAACATCTGCTTACCACGCAAACGAGCCGAGTTCCATTACTACTGGTCCTCAAACGACCCTGGTTAGGTCCCCACTCTGATCCTGTATTTTTTATCATTTATTTCATTCGCATCACTCTAGATTTTTTCGGTCACGCATACGATCGTGATTTCCCTCTCACTACCAACGATGCCGACACCGAAGGAAAAAAGGAACGAAAGTAACTTTATTTTGTTCTTGCGAAAAACGACGTCCTACGAAGACGTCGGAATTTCTGCGAAATGAGCTCTTTAACGTTATCGCGTTGATATTGGCACATTTTGCGGACACCACTGGCCCGTAACGCGAAGAAATCTGATGCGCAATTAAAAGAAAGTACAGTTAAAAGCCAGCAGGCATTCAATCAATCGATGGTGATATGGTGGTCAACAAGGAGGCTTAAACAATAATTCTGACGACTGTGGAAAGCACGCTAGTGGACGGAAAGTTAAAAAATCAAGTACGCGTTTGAACGTCTGGGCTTCCGAGACCTTGAAAAAAATGGCAGCATATCCAGGGAGGGAATGACGGAGAGTGGGGCGAAGAATATGCCCGTCCATTCGTTCTTGCTTCCGTCCGTCCATGCGTCCGTCTGTGTCACCGTCCATGCGTCCATTCGCCCGTCTGTGCGTGCGTCTGTTCATGCGTCCGGGCGTCGATCTGTGCGTCCGTTTCCGCGTTCGTCCATGCATCCATCCATCGGTGCAACCATCCATGAGTCCATCTATGCATCTGTCTGTGTGTCCGTTCGTCCATCTATTCAACACTGCAAGTACCCCCATCTCGCATCTTTTCATCATATATTCCGCATATGCACCGCCATCCAGTGGACATTCCAAGGACTAAACGAGAGGTGGCACACGCACACTTTCTTACGTCTTGCGCTTCATGTCTACTTACCACCTTTAACCACCTCGAGTTCATGGTATATACTAGTTCACTGTATTCATGGCACTGCGACACAACGCTCGCTAAACCTTTCCAAAACTAATAAGGTTATGCCCAGGGAGTATAACATAGCAACTCTTTCTTGTCAGATAGTGCTCAATGTACATGCCAACGGCTGCTAAGAGGGAATGAGACACTGCAGGAAAATGCGGGTTTTAGTGAACGTGCACGCTGCGAATTTTTTATTGTTCAACAACGCACAGAAGAAATCTCTCACCGGCACCACCTTGGAGGTCAAAATGTAAGACTGGTTATACACTACGACTACTACTACTACGAATACGAGGGACGAACGGGTGCCGCTATAAGGAGCTTCGCCCCTAAACAAATCGCAGCATATCCATGGAGTGAATGATGATGCGTTGGGCGAAACGTCCGTCCATTCGTCCGTGGGTCCCTGCTTCTGTCCGTCTGTCCATCCGTTCGTTCTCGCTTTCATCTGTCCGTCCGTCTGTGCGTCCGTCCATGCGTTTGTCAGTGGGAAAGAATAATAGGTTCGACAATGATTGAGGAAGCTACTTGGCTCTAGCTTCACAATAAAGTGACTTTTTACGTGAGAGCCTAAACGTAAATAGTTTCATCAGCTTCAGTTTGACCGAACACATGTTTTTTCATTCATACTTTTTTCATATTTTTCTTCCCTCTTTTCTGAAATCTTTGAGTCCGCTCCTCTAGTAGCATACCACTGGTATCTTACTCAGTGTAGGCAGACTCTGTATAAGTCGCCGTTGGGATCACAACGTCAAGACGGCATGACTAAGCGTAAAAAAAGTCTCAGTTTCAGAGCAAGGGCGAAGGAAGCATGCGAAGAACAGCAAGCACATGGAAACGTGCAGCGTGCTGCTCAGACACAAAGGCCACAGCGTAAAAACAGTCAGGACGAGCACGAACTAACGGCTGTCACATTTGTTACTTCTTTATGTTTCAGCAGCATACCTTGTCGCTGCAACAAGCGAAGTAACCTTCTTGTGCTCTGTATTTGTGGCGAAAACACAAGACGCATATACCACCTCCATCACGATCTCTTTCTGTAGGACAAAGTACAGGCGCGCGCGCACCGCAACGAGCGGGAGAAAGGCCTTTGAAGCACGCCCTTCGTGCCCACTATACGCAATCTCGCTAAGGATAACGAAATAACATTGAGATTCCACCGATCTTTGTGTGCCGCCAACGGTAATTGGTGCATGTGGAGAGACCTCCGTTATTCTGCCGAAGAACGTACGCTGTGTCGACAAGTCACTTGGGGCTTCCAAAAGGACTTGTTTTTGGGGCTAGTTGGTACATACTTGGTGCAGAAGACCGAGGCGCAAAAACATAACGTGAAGCAGAAAGAGCAGGAGAGAAGACAGAACAGCGCCAACTACCAACTCAGTTTAATGACTGTCTAGGAAACGCACTGGAAAGAAGACAAAACCGCGCATGCGTGCAAGCCAACAACCTTCGCACAGCGTCATGAACAAGGCACTAAGTTATCCAAAAAATGCATTTCTGTTGCGTACAACACAATACATGTATCACTGATACAATCGGGCCCTTTCTTTTTGATAAAAAAGGTTTCCAAGAGCTATCTAGCTGTTTCTTTTTTGCTCCTACCAAGACTCTCCATTCTTTCAAACAATTGCACACATCCGCCGGCTTTACAGTGCGCTGGAAGATGCGCATGCTCACTTTTGCCTAAACTATTGGCATGCTCCCTCAGTCTGTCATTAATGCAACGCCCCGTTTGACCGATATAGAACTTGCCACAGCCTAGGGGATTCCCATACACCACGCCTTGTGCACAGCGCCCGAAAAGTCTTGTGTGCTGCTTCTGGCAGCCCCTTTGCTAATCCCATGTGATACGTGGGCACAATTTAGCAAGTTTGTTGGGAGCTGAAAAAACAACCGGAACACCATAACGGGAAGCCACCTTTTTGAGGTTATGGCTCAAACGCTGTATATACGGGACCACCTCAGGCTTAACCCGCTCTCTCTCCTTCGGGCGCGCATTTGCATTAGACACTCTGCCTTTCACCCTCTGCAGCAAGGATTCCACCACGGAACTAACTACGGACTGAGGGTAGCCGGCCTTGAAAGGTTTTAGAAGTTGACGCATAAAGCTAGCTTGAATAACATGCTCACACGATCTGCGTAGTGCCAACTCTGAGCAAAGAAGAGCGATTCCGCTTTTCACAGTCTTTGAATGCGCTGAATCATAAAGTAACAACTCCTTCTTACTCCGAGGGAGGTACGCACAGCATACGTGACCAACCGAAATTGTCAGGTTAAGGTCCAAAAGCTGCAAGGAGCTATCTTCCGTAAGTTCATCAGTAAACGTGAGCCCTTTAGCATTTGCTCTAGAAGTATCTAAAACCTGCTCAACCATCTCAGGATAAGGGCATCTATTGTCAATAACAACTAAAAAATCATATACATATCTAAATACTCTATGAACATATGGATGAGATAAAGTAAAAACACTTTGTAGTGCGTGGTCAAAGGATGATAAAAAGACGTCACATAAAATCGGCGCTACCCGTGACCCAATGCAAATGCCCTTCCTCTGTAAAAACATGCCATGTTCAAAAGAAACGAAAGTGTGGTTGAGATAAGCTTCTGAGAGGGTAACAAAATTAGCGGACGACATCTTGTTTTAGACAGAAAGTTGGCTTCGCCATTTTCTTCTATACACTGCTTAACTGCCCGAAGTAGCTCCGGATGAGGAACCGAGTAAAAAAGGTCGCCTACATATACGGAAAAAAGGTTGCCTATTTCATGGTTTCCTCGGAAAATCCCAAATATAATAATAGAAGAAAGTGGCGAAGCCACCTTTGTGTCTAAAACGGAGATGTCGTCCGCTAATTTTGTTACCCTCTTAGAAGCTTATCTCAACCACACTTTCGTTTCTTTTGAACATGGTATGTTTTTCCAGAGGAAGGGCATTCGCATTGGGTCACGGGTAGCACCTATTTTATGTGAAGTCTTTTTATCATCCTTTGACCACGCACTACAAAGAGTTTTTACTTCATCTCATCCATATGTTCATAGAGTATTTAGATATGTAGATGATTTTTAGTTGTTATTGACAATAGATGCCCTTTTCCTTTTTTTGTGATGGTAGAGCAGGTTTTAGATATTTTTAGAGCAAATGCTAAAGGGCTCACGTTTACTAATGAACATGCAGAAGATAGCTCCTTGCAGCTTTTGGGCCTTAACCTGACAATTTCGGCTGGTCACGTATGCTGTGCGTACCTCCCTCGGAGTAAGGAGTTGTTACTTTACGATTCAGCGCATTCAAAGACTGTGAAACGCGGAATCGCTCTACTTTGCTCAGAGTTGGCACCACGCAGATCGTGTGAGCATGTTATTCAAGCTAGCTTTATGCGTCAACTTCTAAGACTTTCCAAGGACGGCTACCCTCAGTCCGTAGTTAGTTCCGTGGGGGAATCCTTGCTGCAGAGGGTGACAGAGTGTCTAATGCAAATGCGCACCCGAAGGAGAGAGAGCGGGTTAAGCCTGAGGTGGTCCCGTATATACATCGTGTGAGCCGTAACCTCAAGAAGGTGGCTTCCCGTTATGGTGTTCCGGTTGTTTTTTCAGCTCCCAACAAACTTGCTAAATTGTGCCCACGTATCACATGGGATAAGCAAAGGGGCTGCCAGAAGCAGCACACAAGACTTTTCGGGCGCTGTGCACAAGGCGTGGTGTATGGGACTCCCCTAGGCTGTGGCAAGTTCTATATCGGTCAAACAGGGCGTTGCATTAATGACAGACTGAGGGAGCATACCAATAGTTTAGGCAAAAGTGAGCATGCGCATCTTCCAGCGCACTGTAAAGCCTGCGCATGTGTGCAATTGTTTGAAAGAATGGAGAGTCTTGGTGGGAGCAAAAAAGAAACAGCTGGAGAGCTCTTGGAAACCTTTTTTATCAAAAAGAAAGGGCCCGATTGTATCAGTGATACATTTATTGTGTTGTACGCAACAGAAATGCATATTTTGGATAACTTAGTGCCTTGTTCATGACGCTGTGCAATATTTGTTGGCTTGCACGCATGCGCGGTTTTGTCTTCTTTCCAGGGCGTTTCCTAGACGGTCATTAAACTGAGTTGGTGGTTGGCGCTGTTCTGTCTTCTCTCCTGCTCTTCCTCCTTCACGTTATGTTTTTTGCGCCTCAGTATTCTGCACTTGGGACTGCCGATCGACCCGTCATTGGTTCGATTCCCGGTGAGAGAACTTTCACCGGTTGTTTTTTAGGGCCGAAGCTCCTGAGGGCCCAGCCTTGTTGGCATCCATCACGCTCCACAAAACCAAAACCAACACTGAACACCTTCATAAAGAAAAGCGAGAGATATCAGCGTAAAACCAACTAGTTTTTTGTGCACATAAAATACAAGGCGCCCAATACATGCTCAACTGCACCGTCCGTCCATGCGTGCATCTGTCTGTTCATCCGTCCATTAATTGATCTATCCTTGATCCTAATCATCGACTTCCACTGATACATTATGAACTTAAGGGTTTAGCTTAGCCCACTCGTCGTCATCGTCAATCACTGCGTAGAGATGCATGGACTCTCTTCGTGATCTGTTAGTCTATAATTTACAGCGTCATATGCGAAATGAAAATACGTTAGCGAAGTCCTCGTGGATCTCGGCGTAAAACACTTTCTTGTTAAAAATAGGTGTAACCCAGAATAAATAAGAACAACTGAAGACCGAGAAAATATTTTTTTTCAAATCTCCGCACCCGAAGGAATTATGAAGGTGGACAGCTTCCTTTTTGTCGCATTCGGTTTTGATTTTCGTTACTCCTCTTTATTTCTCTTTTTAGGTTTTTTGTATACTTCATGTATTTTTTGTATTTGTTTTCTTTTTTGGCTGCATATCCGATCGCTATCTCGGGTCATTCTATTTCTTTGTACGTGATGTCTCCTTTTGCACGTGATGTCACCTTCGTTAAGTCACGAGATTGAAGCACATGGCGGCACACGGCGACGCGAGTCCCTGAAGTGATCTGCACTTCATGTCCTCATCAAGGTTATTGGACAAGAAGAAGAAGAAGAATTATTCTTCCAATCTACGTTAGACGGTGACAGCGTATTATAGACCCGGCCCCTAAAGGCCTCCGCAGTTACACAATGAAGGCCACACACTTCTGGGTTTCCTTTATGCTTTGCTTCATTTTCTTCTCCCACGGCAGCGGCCTAGTGGTTATGCTACTGGACTGCTTACCCGCAAGTCACTGGATTTAATTGCGGCCACGGTGGCCAGATGAGAGCTGAAAACGCTTGAGGTCCACGTACTCAGATTTAGGTGCACGTCAAAGAGCCATGGGCGGCCAAAGTTTGCGGAGCCTTCCGCTAAGGCGTCTACCAAAACCATACTGTGGTTTCGCGAGACGTTTAAAACCCAACAATGCCACCTCTGTGGAGGGAATTTCAGGGACAAATATTTTATGCCGATTTCATCACTGCGACTAAACTTCAGGGAGTGAAAATTTAAAAGCTCTCAGAACCACTTTTCGCAAACGAGACTTACACCAGGATTCGAACCACTGCCGTTCCGAACGTGAAACGAACACTATACCGCTCGGCTACTGCCACGGCTTGACAAGTCGGTTTAAAAGTTAGTCTGTACATTACGCAGGCGCAGTTTTTGTGTCCCTGCTTCTGGGAGCACAATGTTTTGTTGCGCCCGTAAAGACAGTATTTGAACGCACCAAATTTTTTTCTGATGAGGTATACTGAAAATGATTATCTCGAAACATCGTTATTTTCACTTTTCGGAAGTATTGTAAAACTTGAATGAAACCGACTTTTAAGGCTTTTTTGAAGAGAAAGGCTTTTTGAAATCTTGTTATTCTCAATTTCGTCAAGCATGGCCGTATTTTTTTAGATATATTACTATGTGTTTTCCGATCAGAAAGGCAAGCCTATACCTTTTTGAAAACTGGTAGGTTTCAATTTCAGAAGGTATGGTTGCCTCTTAATTATATCAACTCCAGGGGCTTCAGCAATCAAATTGTGCCCTTGAAAAACTCGTAATTTTTCATTTCAGCTATAGGCTATCGATTCTTTCCCAAAATGATGACGCAAGTGAATTATTAAAGTGTGACGCAACATTGACAAATAGAAAAATAGAAGCTTTCCGATGGCTATAGGCTGCCGATTTTGTCTCAAAATTATCCTAGAAACGAATTATCAGCATTCGACACACACTCAAAAAACTGAAAATTCTCGATCAAAATGATGCTTGAAATTCAATTATTCAAGACGCGATAGAACGTAGAAAAATAAGAAAGAACCCTTGAGAAGAATGTGAACTAGCCATTAGTCTCAAAATTGCTTAAAAATGAATTATCAGCATTCAAAGAAACGTAAAAAATTAAACATTTCCAAAGCCTATATAGTATGGCAATTTTCCCTTAAATGCTCCCAAAATTAAATAAATCAAATTGTGACAAAACGTCGAAACATCGAAAAATAGAAGCTTTCTGAACACTATAAAGACACTATTTTGTCTTTCAATTACCTCGTTACTTTTTCTTAAAATGCCAAAAACAAATAAAAAAATGAAGCTTTGCGAAGGTTAAAAAGTCACCATTTTGTCTCAAGATGGTTTCAAAAAGGAATTATCAGCATTGGGCGCTACCTTGAAAAATTGAAAATTATCAAAGGCTATAAACTTGCGATTTTTGCTCGAAATTATGCCAAAATTCACCTATTCAAAACGCGACAGAACGTTGAAAAATAAAAAATATAAGGTCTCCAAAGGCGGTAGAGCTGCCAATTCGTCTCAAAGTGGCACTAAAACGAATTACCAGCAATCGACGCAACCTCGAAAAGTTTAAAATTTCAAAAAGCTATAGTCTTGTGACTTTTTCTCTTGATAATTCCAACTATGCTTCATTCAAAACGCGATAGGACGTCGAAAACTCGGAAAAGAAAAGATTTTTCAAGCCTATGAAATAGACATTTTGTCTCAAAATGGCCCTAAAAAGAATTTTCAAATTTGAAACATCCTAAAAAATATAAATATTACAAATGCTACACGCTTGCAATATTTTGTCAAACTGCATGCGCCTAGGCTTTCACACGAAAATTCAGGATTTAATTTTGATGGCCCCGCCGCGATAGTCCAGTGGCTAAGGTACTCAGCTGCTGACCCACAGGTCGCTGGTTCGAATCCCGGCTGTCGTGGCTGCATTTCCAATGGACGCGGAAATGTTGTAGGCCCGTGTGCTCAGGTTTGGGTGCAAGTTAAAGAACCCCAGGTGGTTTAAATTTCCGGAGCCCTCCACTACGGCGTCTCTCATAATTATATGGTGGTTTTGCGACGTTAAACCCCACAAATAAGATCATCATTTATTTTGATGAAAGGGCTGCATAATGTAAACACCAACGTTTATACCATCTTATCAAGCCGTAGCATTATAACCGAGTGGGAAAGGTGGTCAACTTTAAACCGAAAAGTCACTGGTTCAAATCCCGGTGCAACTAGTGCTGAAAAAAAAAAAGCACAAGGTGATGTAGTTAATGGCGCTGAAACGCACTAGTCCCTTGTTTAATTTTTTTAATTCTTGCATTGTATCGAGCAGAGCAAGGTCTAAATTCTGTATTCTGTGTCGAGGCAATAGCCGAGTGCGTATGGTGTTCAGTTCACAACCAAAAGGGTGATGGTTCAAATCCCAAAATGACGAGTGCGGGAACACCAGGATGTCATCGAAGTTCATTAAGTGCCAAGACTGAAAAAATACACGTGCTGTCAGTTAATAAAATCATATCTTGAAGTAGCCACTACCTGCGAATGAAACTTACACACCTAAAACTACGATGGTCAATAAAAGTAATGCCCTTTTTTTGTATAAATGTTCCTTTTTTGTTCAAAAAAGGAGGCGCAGTCTATGGCGGCTCTGGACCCGAAGGCTCAGGGATACCCAATAGCCGCCATGTAGCTCAAGGGTGGAATCGAAACCGGCCCCTCCCACATTGGGAGCACACGCTCATACCATTATGCTACCTCTGTGGTGGGAGTTTTAGTAACAAATGATATGTGTCGATTTCATCAATGCGATCAAACTTCAGTAATTAGAATTTCAATAGCTCTCAGAACTAGTTTTTATGAATGAGACTGACCGCCGGATTCGAACCACTGCCCTTCCGTTTGTGAAACGAACAATTGAGCACTCGGCTACTGCCACGGCTTGATAGGACGGTTCAAAAGTTAGTCTGTACATTACGCAGCCGCAGTTCTTGTGTCCCAGCAACCAGGCACACAATGTTTTGAGGCTTCCGTGAATACTGAGGTTCAACGCGTGAGAAATATTTATGATCAGATATACTGCAAATGGTCATCTCAAAACCTCGTAATTTTCAGTTTTCGAAAGTTTTGTCGGAATTGAATGAAATCGACATTTGCGGCTTTTTCGAAAAGAAAGGCTTTTGGAAATATTTTTATTCTCGATTTCGTCAACCATGGTCGTTTTTAATTGTGTATAATATTATCGCTTTTTCTATCAGAAAGGTAAGTCTATAGTCTCTCGAAACCTGGAATTTTTCAATTTCAGAAGGAGTGGTCATATTTTAATTATACCGACTCCGAGAGCTTTTCTGATAAGAGCGGTAAAACTATAGCTTTTGTAAAACTCGGAATTTTATATTTCCGCAAGTATGGTTATATTTGAATGAAATCGACTCCTGTAGGGCTTTTTCGGTCAAGAAGGAAAGTCTGTAGCCTTCTGAAATCTCGTAATTATTTTATTTGCGAAGGTAGCGTCTTGTTTGAATTAAATCTTTTCCGATCGGAAAGGTAAGCGTATGTCCTTCGCAAAACGCGTAATTTACAATTTCCGAAGGTATAAAACCTACTTGGGGATATCAAAAAGTTAAAGTGTTCCAAACGTTATATACTTGCCTTTCTGACCCGGAAAGCCCCAGGAGTTCGTTTCGTTTAAATACGACGATGCGTTCTGGAATAAATGAATTACGCGTTTTCCAAAGGGCTTACTTACCTTTCTGATCTGGAGAGCCCTAAGAGTTGATTTTATCCGCATACAACCAAACCCTCAGAAATTTAAAATTATGAATTTTCTTTAGTGCTCTCAGCGTGCAGTAATTCATTTTTACTATTTAGTGTCCCTCTAAGCACACATACGTTCCCTTACGTGCGGCAGGGTTGAGGTGTTCACCAGGATGCAAAGTGAGGTAAGCGATCGCAAGGCGATGTGAATAAGTCCCGATAACGATGTCGCTACACTTTAAGATGAAGGTGAAGCCATGGCTGAAGCGACTTCCAAAGGTTTCACTGCGGTTCTCGAATTCGTGGTTAAGCCCACACCGTGCAAACACTCAAAAAAAGCCTGTTGGGCTTCACAATTAAACAGGATTGTAAATTGTGAATGATTTAAAATTATGGACTTATTTTACGCAGCGATACAAAAAGTCGTAGATTTTCGACGCAAGCGCGAAGCAATAAATCGCGAAAGCACCAAATTTGTTTAACAGACATCTAGAACGCTAACTACTTTGTCATCCGATTTGGAATGGCTCCGTAATGTATGCGGCACTGATGAAAGTGACCTTTTTTTTCATTTCGTAAATTTGGCCCACTAATGTTGCATAAATACTTAATACACTTCGTTAAAATTTTTTCCGTAAAAGTCAACAATGCAATCAAACAGTTGTAGGACATCTCAGCTAGCAAAACATTACTTCCAGCACTACGACCGATTCTCGGTTACCGAATAACGTATCCTAACTACATTCAGATCTTTAGGAACACCTGAACCAACATCCACTTCTGTCTTGAAGCGAATCTGCTCCGATAATGATTTCAGCAGGCATGAAAGAGCGGTATGCCATTAAAATTGGCCTGCAAGACTGACTGAGAATTCAGGCACACCCAGTCATTTGATTATTTTTACTGCTTCACATGCAACCATCTTTAAGTATAAAGCTTCGTTATGTAATGCATACTACTGTACGTCAGAGATGTGTCAATACGAAGTAGTGGTCGCATCTATGTAAAGGTGTAGATTTTTCCATTGAACCTCGGTATCTCAAAATGTACTACACTGACACCTCTTAACAAAATTCTAACACAAGAATAGGTTCGTTATACTTGAAAATTTGTTATAAATGTATATTGCTAACATGATTTGCCAGTTCATTCATTTACTTTGTTATAACCAATCCTTACTTATATCTGAGTTTGTTATACTGAAGCTTCAGTGTATTAGAACTTTGAACAGTGGACAGAGAATTCAGCAGGTCTGGTGAAGATGATGAGGCCACTTGCCGAAATGACTTCAGCAACACTCAACATTCAAGACTATTCAACTCTTCTAGCCTCCATCTCCTGCCTTGGTTGAATTTTTGCGTGGTAAATGTGTTGTTTTATTTGAGAAACTTATAGTGTCCATGTCAAGTCTAATACTGACTTGCACTTACCTCTTTGAAGCAATACCTATCACTAACTTTACTGGTATGGCAAGCCATATCGTGCAAATGAGTGGTATCTTAGTTGAGCACCACTCATTGTTAAATAAGAGCAACAACAAAGCACACAAAGTTTTATTTGAAGGAACTGCAGCGAGCGCAAAATTCAGAACAGAAAGTATGAAAATGAACTCAAGAGCACAAGTTTTTCGCCTAAGAATACATTTTAGGAAAGAAATTGCATGTACAGTCTGGGCACAAATTTAAGCTTCTCTGATAGAAGACAAGTGGGAGTACTACAAATTAAAATGGACAAACTATTGCACACCGAAACATGTTGTCAATCATACAAGCCATGTAGCAACAATGGCTCAGCCAAAGAAAAATGGCAGAAGCCCAGAAGTATCAGGCGAATGTATAGCAACCTCAAAAAGTATTGTTGTACAACAGTAGATGTGCAGAGCAAGAAGTAAGTTCAAACTTCCATAACACAGTTATACTTCACATTCATTTACGTTCATTACATCCAAAAATTTGTTTTAAAGGTTTACTCCTAACGCTAGATCACAAGACTATTTTTTGTTTACTTCATTATAACCAATATTTCTTTATATCTGGGTTTGTTATGTCGAAGCTTGTGGAATTTTACTCAAACCTCAAAACTTTTTTTCCCATTTTATTGAATGATGTTGCGTTAAAAGCTTGAAATAAATGTCCACTTTTCTAGGGCAACGGACAGAAGCATACAAGTCGGATACGTTTTCTCTTCGGAGGGCACACACACTGCACCCATTAGCACACACTCCAGGCTAACATGAACAGCTGGAGTGCTGGTGGCCTCGCTTTAAATGAAATGTCCTGCGCATGCACGCGGCAATTTTCTCCGGATACCTAGGTAACCACCTGCAGTGCAGTCATCTAGGTGGGGCATCATTGGCCTTCCAGACTTGCATCGATCTAAAGTGATCAACGGAATTAGGGAAAAAAATGCACGCTAATAACTCATTATAGCAAAGTTGCATCTTGCACAAAAAGTTTTTATATTAAAAAACTTGTTTTAAAGGTATGTCGCTATACAATCACCAGACCAGATTGTTCATTCACTCTGATATAACCAATGTTTCATCATGTCTGGTTTCGTTATAGCGATGTTCGAGTGTATTCACTACATTTATCTTTATTGCAGACATGGTGCACACGTAAACTTAGAGGAAACCCATCCGGCAGTAAAAAAGCAACTAAATAGATTGAAAGTGTACTAAACAACACGTATGTACGATTGACTTATTAACAATCTGTCAACATCCTAGAACTTCACCTAGAAACAGCCTTCACTCCAGAAGTACAGTAGTAGTACACAGGTTTGCTTTAGTAGTAGTACACAGGTTTAGTAGTACACAAGTTTACACAGGCCAAAGCAAGATTAAGGCATGCAAAGTGGATCGCCAAGTTAGAAAGCCTGAACCAGCAGAGACTGACCAAAGAACGCAACAGGCACTCACCAAGTTGGACGACCAAAGAGAACCAATTTGAAGAAACTCAAGTCAATCCCTCATAATTACTCTAGAATTAAGCAGTTGAGCTTAAGCATCATCAAACGAGAAACTGCCAAGGGCCTGTTACGTGTTAGAGTTGAACAATGGTATGCTCGATCAAACCAACGGCAACAAAGCCCTCATAATCAGTGTCACTTGCTATTCACTGATTGTAATTAGATTTTCTTGCACTACCTGCCTGTTCAACGACTTCTTTGTAATTAGACGTGGCGTACGGCCAGCGTCACACTAACTAGCTCTTCAGTCAACGTCTCGTTGCCACTCAAGCGAAATCACCAAGAAATACTGGGGAGGATCGCTTGTCGACAAGTTTTCCAGCTGCTTAAAAGCGTTGCCCCGGAACCTCCATGCAGCGTGGGCAGGTTTTCTTTTAGGCGGCGCTCACCCGTTTAGAACCCGATCTTATAGCGCCACCAAGCATGCACGCATAACATTTCAGCACCACCCCAAGACTAAATCAAACGAGCACAGAGTTGTGTATGGATGTAATGAACGAGGGTGTCTCCCAAGACATGCAACAAACACACACGCGCTTCTCAGATTCTCGTGCAGCTGAATGCAAAAGAGTATCAATATGTCACTACACTGCACAATGTGAATTGCAGCTAATTAAAAAATATAGATTGGTCCTTCAATCGTACGGCAATTGTATCTGGTGGTGCAATCCGAGCATGATTGTAGAATGTTGTACAATACTTTACAGTTTTGTAAATAACGGTATAGGTCTCAAATCACAAGTGACATAGGCACTAAAAACGCCAGATCCTTTTCATTCTGGCTGAACAGCGTACCAATTTGAGAAGCAATAAATTTCAGAAGTCTTGGGACTCCTTCTAACAGCTCTGTTGGATAACAGATTAAAACCGTCAACGCGAAGGTGTTGCGCGACATTTCATGGACATCAGATAGTCTGGGGTTAATCCAGAGATTGCTGGCATGCCTCGCAAGGGCAAAGCGAGATGCCGCCACTGTTAATCCGTTCCTGATCACCGCAGAGCGCTGATGAACAGCAACGCTGAATAGTCCTCGCATGAAGTGTAGGCGGAAGGGGCAGGCCACAGCAAGGGGCTTTTACGCACGATGCATCCCGCTGAAGGCAATCAAGAAACAGGAATTCAAAGGTCTATCATTGTGAATGAATGGCTGCCATGGCTACAGGACTGGGGCATCTGGAGGATTGTCGTGGCCAGCGCGCATATTGGAGATTTGGAAAGCAATTAAAGTTTGGGACGCCAGATGGAAGAAAGTATAAAATCTGTAAAGACGCCAATATTCCATGTTTACATGTGCAAGATACACAAAGCGTGCATAGCAACGCAAGTTCAAGGTGACAATATAGACATTGCCGAATTTCTGTTTAGCCAATCAATGGACAAAACAGAATATTCTCTAGAGTTAGTAGAGAACTGTAAGAGATATTCTTAAGTGGTTAGTTTGAATTTCACGGAGAGAAAGGGCAATTTTTTCTCCACTCTACCTCGCTTCGTCGTAATTGCCACCCTAAGGTCAAGTTCAACAATGTTAAAATCTAAGGGTGGGCTAGTTGGTAAGACATTACAGCATACGGCAGCGCACATTAGGTTACACCACCACGCACGCCAAAAGCACAGCAGGTGCTAAACTTCAACAGATCTTCATCACGGGGAAGAATCGCTTAAATAGGTTACGCATGCATTGTTTACATGACGTGTACCCGTTGCAAAAGCCAAAACTAAGAGGACCGCATTATCTAGTAGCAACCAATACGCTAATACAAAAGCAACAGAAGATCTATAGGCAAATGAAGTAGTGTCACGTGTTAAGACTTGAAAACTTTCTTTCAACATTAGAGCAACCGATAGGCAAACTAATGCATTTGTTCTTCCTACGATAATTTCTGCCGCCCCTATATTTTCACGTCTTCCTTTTTGTTTGTTCACTGTCTTTGCGTTTTCCAACGCGGGTTCACAGTCCGAATCCCTGCAGTGTAAGGCAAGGTGGCCACCATCGTTTTTCGAGCAGTGGCGATTGTGCCCCGTGGGCCTCGTGTTGGGCAATCTGCTTGTGTGGCCAACGTACACTCTGTCAAATGGCAAAGGGATTGAGTAGACCACACGCTATGTGCAGCGGTCGTAATGGCGTCTGTGCTTAATAGAGCAGACTTCAGTCGGCTTGCTCTGTGAATTTGCTTTTCTGAAAAGTGCAGACAGTCACAAACTGGCAGAGGACAACGTCTACACCAACCTTTTGATTAATTTGATCAAGGTTTTGTGACACTGTGTTGATGTAGGGAATGACAGCTTTCCTTGGCGGCCTACGACCCCATCACTGCCAATAGCTGCGCGAGCAATTTCGGAGCACTTAAGCGATGCTTCCACAAACGAAAGCAGGAGTGCCAGCAGGTACCCTGAATCTCCGAGGCAGTGGGCCCGACTGAAAAAAAAACAAAAAACTGGTGTCACATCGGTGGATGCATGATTTAACTAATTGATGGAAACATGGCCACATGATTGCTTTTTTGACTTGCTTCGGATGTGCCGAATGATCAGGAAGAACTGGCTGGTTGCCTCTCGATTCTTAGGTCAAACACACATGGTTGGCAGAGCAGTGCAGACCTATATCTAAAAACAAGATAAAATTACATTTGAGGACTTCATGAGTAACAAAAGAGAGATTGAAAGACATAACCACATCGAAATGATAGAAACTGCACTCGTAAAACCACGTTCGTTATAACGTAAAAACACTAAAATGGTCATGTTCCTAAAAACATGGGCAGCATACAAAAGGCATATTTTTTATAAAAAGTGTTTCTGTACGTGACAAGAAACTCGAACAGTGAATTGACAATCTAAACGTTGTCCGTGCTTTTAGGTACGTTAATGCTTTTCTAGTGTGGTTACGTTATATGAAGAAGGGGGCTTTAAGAAAGTCGTTTATAACATTCTCGATGTTTTCTAAATGTGTCAAGCTCTTGATAGTCACTCATGAGGGCCCCAAAAATAATTTCATCATTTTTATATCCGAGTCTGTACTGCTCTGCTGACCATGAGTGTTGAGGCTATGAACTGAGGGGTAACACACCAGTTTTTATTTATCATTCGACGCATTCAAAGCTTCTCAAGAGAGCCATTTCACGGTCATGTTTACATCAAGCCTCAGTTAAATCATGCATCCACTGATTTGACACAAGTATTTTTTAAGGGCACCAGTGGCCTTCCTGGCTTATAGTTGAGAAAACGCTGCTTCAGTTCTCTAAGGATACGTGCGCAGTGATTGGCAACGAATGGGCCGTAGCCCGCCCAGTAAAGCCTATGGTCCAAGGCAACATCGACACCGTGTCGCACAGCCTTTGTGAACTTGGTCAAAGAGTTGGTTTGTACGTAGTTCTCTGCGCTTGTGCGTCTGTCTGCATTTCGCGGAAAAGCAAACCCGCAGAGCAAGACAACTGAAATCTGCTGGATTAACCAAAGACACCCTTACATCCCCAGCACAGAATGCATAGTCGGCCCGATTCCACTGACATGTGCCAGGGTGTACGTTGGGCAAACCGGCAGATGCCTGAACACAAAGCTTAACGAGCACCATAGACCCTTTTCAAAATTTTAAAGCTAGCTTCCTACTATGCAGCTTAAACAACTAATGGTGGGTTGTCATTTAGTTTACGGTTTGCAAATACGGTTTGCTTAAGCAATAAAGTGCGAAAGGTTTAGTCTCGTCTTGACATAAACACTCAAAACAGAAAATCCCCAGTGTGTTAAACTATAACCGCGTCTCCACTTGAAGCACGACAGGTGCCACCATTACTTGTTGAAATATGCAGTGCCGAGGAGCGCCCTTGCAAACCATGAAAAGGGTCCATTACCACTGCTCAAAAAAAGGTGCTGGCCACATTTCCCAACACTGTGGGGACTGCGGCTGCGAACCCACGTTCGAAAACAGAGTTAGAGAATGAAGTAAGAAGTAAAGTGACACGAGAAATTGTGGAAGCTGCAAAAATTATCGACAGGAAAAGAAGATTCATTAATTCGCCATCGCCCCGCCACGGTGGTCTAGTGGCTAAGGTACTCGGCTGCTGACCCGCAGGTCGCAGGATGGAATCCCGGCTGCGGCAGCTGAATTTCCGATGGAGGCGGAAATGTTGTAGGCCCGTGTGCTCAGGTTTGGGTGCACGTTAAAGAACCCCAGGTGGTCGAAATTTCCGGAGCCCTCCACTAGGGCGTCTCTCATAATCATGCGGTGGTTTTGGGACGTTAAACCCCACATATCTATCTATCTATCTATCTATCTATCTATCTATCTATCTATCTATCTATCTATCTATCTATCTATCTATCTATCTATCTATCTATCTATCTATCTATCTATCTATCTATCTATTAGTTCCCCGTTGGTTGCTTTAGCTTTGAAAGAAAGTTTCCAAGTGTAAGTACGAAACACTGTTTCATTTTCCTGTCTATTTTGTTGCTCTTCTATAGGCGAACAGGTTGCCGCTTGAAAATAGGACGCTTTTGGTTTTTAATGTCACCACGAGCACGTGTCGTGTGAACAACGCATACTTATGATATTTTTCCTGTAACGAAAATCGCTCTAAGTTCCACGCTTGTGTCGCCACTTTGTGTGCATATTCTTTACGTAACCTGGTGTGCGCTGCGATATTATGTGACAATACTATTCCTCGTGCATTCTTCTGATTTACACTAACGGAGTTAACAAGAGAATGAGCCTCCAGGAGAAAGAAAATTTTCTGTTTTGTACCATGGTGAAAATTGCGCACTTTTACGGAGATGCACGAAAGAAACACAGGACGCAGTCACTGACGAACTGAAGTTTAATTGGTCATATGTAATGGCAACTATACAGCGCGTATGAACAAAAAGACTGAAATAGAAGCAAGGCCTAACAGATGCGCATTTAAAGCGTTTTACAAAGAGGGAACCGTGATCATGTAGCCTCGAAAGAAAGGCTAGCTCTTCCTTCAGAAGAGCTAGAAGGGTACTTGTTGTCGTGTTGTAGGTTCATGGCGTTTTAGGGTTCTAGGATTTCTCTAGTCATCTTTTTTTGTTTGTTTTATTTCACCAGACCTGCGTAGTATTCCCGTGCTGCTGAAATGAGGAGAGCATTCTCAGTCCAAGCAGTGGATGCCCACGTGTCTTTAAATTCGCTTGGTCGCATTGTTATGCTGTACCAGTCGAAAGGCATCGGGCCATTTTACCGATGTGAGTTCGGCCGCAAGACAAGGGAATTAAATAAACCGAAACTGGTCCAATTGGAATGAACAAAATAGCGCTGCTCGGTTTTTCATGTTAGGCACAACAACAATTCTATCAGAGGACACTCGCATTAAAGAGACCCTGCAACACTTTTTGAACATGGTAACAAAAGGCTGCCAATAGGTAGTATAGAGGCTCCCGACAACACGCGAGCCAAATATTATGGTGCAGCACGCGGCTTTGAATTCACAATAAATTATCAAGTCAGCTAAAAATAGCTTTCTCTTATCTTGACAAATCACGGAATAAGCCCAAAAATCACTCGTAGTAAGCGCATCTATCAGCCATTGGCTGATTTGAACATGGCGCTCTTAGTTGTTGCAGAGGTCGCCGCGAGAGGCCATCACCTACCCACGCGTGCGAAATCATCACTGGAGACCTACCGAACTTTTAAGCAGGAAATTGCAAGGGAAAAAATCTACGATAATTCTCCGGGCGATTCTCTGCTCTTCGAGGCTAGAACGGGAGTATTGTGGACCAAAACGTAACGAGCAAAATACGAAGGCACAGACACGGTATGTAGTGCATGTGGAGAGGAGGAGGAAACAGCTGAAAATTTGATAATTTTCTGTATAGGGCTCCACCCTATAGACGAAGAAAATGACGCCGAATTATTCAAAGCAGTGGGCTTTAGGGACAGTGAAAGCAAAATAAACTTCAAACGGGTAGAAGTAACCAGGAGGAGGCTAACTGGTCGGTGGCTACAATCGAGACACGAGTAAAATTCAATCTCTAAACACACAGTGATTGTACTTAACTTTATTGCTAGGTGGCGTGAGCAACCGCCCGATATGAAGGGCACAACCGGATACGTCCGTCCGTCCATCCATCCGTCCATCCATCCGTCCGTCCATCCATGCACGCACGATCGCACTGAAAAAATTGCGTATTTGAAGAAAAAAAAAGAAAAAGCATTCAAGGTCACGAGGCACGAGTGAAGTTTTTTGTTTGCCCCTCTCATCCCTTTCTGATTAGCTTGTAGCGCTTTCGTCGGGACCAGACAAGAGAGATTGCTATCGCAGCGTGTGAAATATCTTTGTAACTCCGCTCATAGCGGACAAATTTTTAAAATTTTAGCGGCGTTGAATTTGTGAGGTAATACGCTTTTCCAGTAAAAAAAAATTCCATTGTTACTCAACAAAGTGTTTTAGGGCCGCTTTAAAAGAAACGCGTGTATAGAAAGCATAAATTTAGAGGGAGAATTGACACTCTCGACTCGGATCTTGAAAACTGTTGACATAATTTGCACAATGAAGTAACAAGAAAGTCATTCCAACAATTTTAAGAAACTCCTGGTGAACCTAAACATTGCACGAAAGTATCCCAATCGCTGCATATTTGGCTATACAGCCAAGTAGCATTTACGTCCACAGAGCCCCTAGACGAGGTAATTAGCAAACGGACTGCAAGTTAGCAATGCTTATTTTTTAAGTACGGTAACAGACCAGCTAAAGAAAGAGGCAAGTCTGCGCATTTTAAGAACCACCACGCAGAGGCGGCACCAACTTTTGGTGGGGTAGAGGGGGGGGGGGCGGGGGCAGAGAGCTACGACAAGCAAGTTGTTTCGAGAAGGTAGGCAGGTAGATTTGGGTTGCGTTATCATGACCAATATTAGAAAGGGTGAAGGGTGGCAGGCGAGAAATTGCAGAGAGTCGCCTCTTCCCCGTACCCTTCCCCCACTGGGACCATCTCTCCTTGCTACTATCATGCACGTGAACGCGCTTTAAATATTGAGCTAGCTACAGCACACGTTTAAGATGACAAACGCCACGCCGCACCCACACATTGAAATGCTATCAAGAAAATGCATGCATTTCAAACAAAGCTACAAGCGGTACCCGCAAGAGCGCAAGTGCTACCTTATCAACGCAACGAAGAACGCCAAGCCATTACGGTGGGGTGTCACGCTTTGAGCACATCTACACCTTTTTAGAACACTTCTAGGAACGATGGCGATCAACAGAGTTTGAAGAAGCAAGGCGTCCCATCGCGTTCAAGAAGTGTGTTCTTCTACTCACGGAAACACGAGATTTACGCTTACTATATGCGATGCCGGTAGCACGTCCGTCTTAAAGACACCATCGGCAATTGTGCGGAAGATACGCCGGAGCGCCACGGGGCGTGTGAACTACATGCGTCAGCTAGCACTCCTGAAACGAAAGACAAACTTGTTAGGCGATGAAAGAGCCGGCGCAACGCATTCGCACCAACCTTTCATTATATACATTTATTTAAAAATTGGCTCGAATCTACATGTTACACTGCAAATATTGAAAGACGATAGTCTTGCGTCTGGAGACAGTGAACAAAACGTTTTTTTTTTTTTTTTGAAGTTCTGTGCAAGAAAATCGGTGAGTGGTATTCTGGAGGCGCTGCGTGAGAGTGCCTCGAGTGTGTAGCGGAGGCGAATGAGCGCATCGAGGCACGTATCGAGGCACAAAACGCTACAGCCCTTAGAGTTACTTGTGTGTGCCTTTTCTAGTATAAAGGCCGCCATACAAAACATCGACGGGAAGTTATGGCGCCTCAAATATGCGCAATGACTGGTGCATGAGCCCCGTCAAAGTTAAAGAAAGAGGGGTTAACACGCCAAAATGAACACGCCAAACACGTGTGAAACGTTGGAAGGGCTAACGCACCTATGCTCCGTCCGTAGCAGGTCCCCGACGTGACGTGTACTGTGTTCTAGACTTGAAGTTCAGACGTTGCCAGTTTCTTGAAGTGCGGCAACAAGCCAGCGAAGCGAACACCAGGTATGCTGTGTTGCAGCTCGCGAAAACCACATTACGTACCAGAAAATAGCTGGCGCAAAGTCAAGGTTGCGAGAGCTTCAAGGCCAACCGGGCCGACGAGTGACCCTCCCGTGGACGGAGCTCCAGTTAACAAAGCTACTTACATTTACCTGCCTAAGCACGAGCTGAGCCTACAAGCTGTGTCACGGGAAGGATCAGCCCAAAGTGGCAACATGGTAAAAGAAACTTGCTCACTGCTTACACGCCACCTAGCTCAAACTCCCGTTGGACTAAGCTACAGTGAGTGCTGCTCTGTGAACATGGTTCTCTTCGCCGGCCTTGTCAGTACATGGGCGCTTACCCAGTTCGATTATTTCCAGGCGATAATTCCTTGTAGTACGCAGTTCCGTACGTTAAAAGTAAAGTCTACACGCACACGCTCAAAAAGCTCCTGATAGGGTGCCTTTGCGAAGGACTCGGGCGATAAGCCGAAGATGACAAGCTTCGCTCTTGGCAGCCTTCCATGTAAAAGTACCGCAGGGGCCACTCCTGTTGTGGCGTGTGGTGTACACCTGTATGCGGCGAGACAATCCCGTACAGCAGTTCGCAGCGGACGTTGTTCTAGACGGGCCAGTTGTAGGTAAGTCTTGAACGTGCGGTTGAACCACTCGATCTGTCCGTTTGCCTGCGGGTAATAAACAGATGAGTGCGACAGGTGAATCGCTCGTTCTTGTAGGAAGTTGACAACTTCCTTTGACGTGAATTGGGGCACAATATCACGGACTATCGCTTCAGGATAGCCTTCCCGTGCAAATACGTTGATCAGGAACTCGATCACGGTTCTTGTAGAAATTTTCCTTGAAAACTGTACTTCTGGCCATTTTGAGAAGTAATCTACGAGTGTCAGCACAAATCTGCAATCTGGAGGCGCCCTCTCCAGGGGACCAACGATATCCATTGCAAGTTTCTGCCATGGTCTCTCTGGTAGCTCGACAGGTTGCAGCGGGGCAGGCGACGTCTTTGCCTATTTATCTGCTGCTTGACAGATGCTACAATTATGGACTGCTTCTTCCACGTGACTGTCCATGCGGGGTCACCAGAATTGCTCCCTAAGTCTGGCTTTGGTGCGTCCGATACCCTGGTGAGTTTCATGTGCTGTTGCCACAAGTTGAGCCACGAGAGATAATGGAACTGCAAGCCTTTCTGCACGCAACAACAATGCGCTCACCACTGACAATTCGTCTCGAACTCTGAAATATGGTTCCAGACCTTCCGGCAAGTCTCTGTGTGGCGGCAAGGACCCATTTACAAACACCTTCACCTTTTGAAGAGTGGCGTCAGCAAGAACCGCTTGTTCAAACTGCTCTTTGGTCAGGCAACTTGGTTGCACCATGGCAACAATTTCCTCCTCAAAAGTCAGCTCTCCATCTGCCATATAAATAGGTAACCGCAAAAGAGCATTGGCTACTCTGTTAGATGAGCCTTTCTGGTACTCCACCGTGAAATCGTAACGTAGTAGCCTTGTGCACCAACGTGCAATTCTAAATGGGCGTCGGCCTGAGCCCTGCGAAGACAGAAGCGAAACGAGGGCCTGGTGGCCTGTTCGGAGAGTGAAGCTCCGTCTCCACAGGTATGCATGCCAATGCTCGCATGCCCAGATGCATGCAAGTGCTTCCTTCTCGCCAGCTGCGTACTTTCTTTCAGCCGGAGATAGCGTGCGTGATGCAAAAGCAACAGTACGAAGCTTATTATCGGCGTGCTGCTGAAGGACTGCTCCAAGACCACATTCGGATGCATCAGTGGAAATGATAATTGGAAGCGCAGGATCAAACATGTGCAAGACAAGATCTGACGATAATACCTCCTTTACCGCGCGGAAACTGTTATCCACCTCAACAGACCAGGTGAAGGTTTCGCCTTTCCTAAGGAGAGCCCTCATTGGTTCTACCATCTCGGCCAAGTGTGGCACAAACTTGGCGTAGTATTCCACCAACCTAAGAAAGGAGTGGTGTTCAGCGGCATTTCTTGGAACTGGGGTTTCCACAATTGCGTCTACTTTCCCTGGCAGTGGCGAAATACCGCAAGGTGTCACCATGTGGCCCAAGAATTCGAGCTCCTGAACTCCAAACACATATTTGCTGTTGAGCTTCAGACCTGCGTCTTTGATACGCTGCAACCCTGCCTCCAAGTTCTTGAGGTGCTCCTCAGCTGATTTACCAAAAATGATTACATCGTCGATGTAAAAGAGGACACCCGCACAATCGCGAACGATTCGAGACATCATACTCTGAAAAGCAGCAGGTGCTGAGGCTAGCCCAAAACAAACGCGTTTGAACCGGTACAGCCCCTCATGTGTTATAAAAGCTGTCAAGTGCCTGCTCTCAGAATCCAGCGGAACTTTGTGGTAGGCAGATGCTAAGTCGAGTTTGGAAAAGTGCGTGGCACCCACCAAGGCTTGAAGCAACTCGTCCATGTGAGGCAGCGGAAAGCTGTCCGGAACGATGACCTTGTTAGGTTCGCGTAAATCTACACAAAGCCTAATGCTTCCATCTTTCTTCTGAAGACCACAATAGAGGACACCCTTTCTGACGCATCGATACGTTCAATGATGTCCAAGCTTTCCAGGCGCTGCAGTTCGGAAGACACGCGTGGTCGTAACATGAAAGGAAGCTGGCGAAGTTTTGATGCTAATGGCTGAACACCCGCACGTGTCTTAATCCTGTGAACAAAACCATTTAAGGCCCAGCGCATTTGTGAAGAGCGAGCAAAACTTTTGCTGAAGTGCTAACGGCAGCTGCATGGTTGGCTCTATTGGACATGTCCGAGCTACTTCGGCGTTCGGTACCGTGCTGATTTGAAAATACTGCAGCTGAGAGCCTTCAATACACAGCTTGAAGGCCTTAATACTATCTAAGCCAACGAGAGAAGTACCCTGTTCGACGACATAAAACAAAAGCGGTGCGCTGCGATTCTCGAAAAAGACCTAGGAAAAGAAGCAGCCTCGAACCGAAATTGGTCTTTTGAAGTAATACAGAAGCGTCACACTAGAAACAGGAAGAAGCGGCACACCAGAGAAATGTTGGCCAAACACCTTGCCTGAAAGAATGGAAACGGAAGAGCCAGAATCGACTAACAGCTTCTTAGCGACCTGCCCGATTTGAATGTTATGTGAATTCCCGATGCAAGAGGCTGTAAAACTACAAGAACCTGGACGGTTTCATCCTGCAACGGGCTGTGTACTGAAACCCCGTGGACAGCTGCTTGCAACCGCTTCTGGTTGCAAAAAACGTTTTCAAAATGTGCGATACGGCCACAAAAGAAGCATTTTTTTTCTTTCAGCTGGACAGCGTTTCCAAGAAGCGCGATGCTGTTTAGAACCACACCTGAAGCAATACGAAGAATTCGCGTGTTGCTGCGAGTTCGATGGAGAGCGCTGTCGAGATGGGGGGGGGGGGCAATTCCCGATGTAGCTGCCTTATCGCGTTGACTGAAAGTGCGAGCACGCGGCAGTGAATTCGGTGACTGCAACGATGAACCACCTTTTGTGCCAGACTGCGCAGATCCTGGTAGCACAGAGACGGAAAATGCCTTCATTTCCAGTGCTGCCTGCTCGATTTGACTCGTGAGAGCAACTGCCTTGTTGAACGAATGCGAAGACCCTTCTAACAGAAGATGTTCATGAATACGATGCGAAGACACACCGGCAACAAACTGGTCACATAGGGACTCTTCTTGCGACATAAATGAGCACATCGCGGCAAGCTCTGTTAGCGCGGTCACGTATTCTTGAGTAGAATCGCCTGGGAACTGAATTCGACGGTGAAATCGGTGGCACTCGACGACCAGGTTGCAGGTGGCATCGAAGTGCTTAGCCAGTGCCGCTACCGCGGAGTCATACACGTCGGGCGTAGCTCCGGTCTCTTCCTCCTCAGTCTTTTCGGCCGCCTGCGAAACAGACACAGTATCGAAGACACGTTGACCTTTGGGTCCCAAGGAATGTAGTAGAAGAGCCTTGCGTCGCTCTAGGGAGAACTCTGAAGCACCGGATGCCAGCGGATAGACCTTGAACATGTCGTGCCATCGGAACCATGGCTGCAAGGGACGACCCGGTGTCGGAAGGAACGGATCCGGTGGGGCGATGCCAGCGATTGCCATCTGGGGGGCGTGGCTGGTTATTCCCCGGGAACTATCTCAGACGGGGTTCAAACACTCGTCGCCATTGTAGTGAATGAGTGACGTGACTCGCACTCACGGGTAGCGGTTGCATACTCCTCCTTTTTATTAGACGTTTCACAAATATATACAATCACAAGGACCCAGTATTGCCAACTCAAACACAGAAACCGAAACTACAGGTACTATATACAGCATACAACATCTTGCACCCATAATGCTGTGCCCAGGTGTATGTTAACAACTTAAGTTACCAGAATGTTGAAATTATGATTAGGGGCGTTTGTCTTAGGAGTATAGATACACAACTATAGGCTTCAATGTGGGTGCATCCACGTGAAATGATGCTAAGGCTGCCAAACATCAATACACATTATAAAAGCTCTATATGACGTCCTCATGACGCCGCATTGCAGTAAGATTTCAAGTCTCACTACAAAGCCCGCATGATGTCACCTTAATTATGAAATCACATGGCATTATTGTTAGGTGGAACTGGGCCTATTTCGGAGCACTCCAAAGCAAGGTGGGGTAGAGAATTTACGTACAATGTCATCGATATTAAACCCCTAAATATGAGACAAGAATAAGCAATCTCAAACCAGTGCTACGAATTCGTGTACGCAAATTCAATAAATTTCGCGACATATTTCTTGCCACATAACAGGGCCTTTCAGCAAGTTTTGGAAATACGGAATGCAAACAACACCGTACGTACCGCTCCTCCTTTCCTGATCATTGACTTTTACCAGTGAAGGCAGTCCCGCAACACAAAAGCTTTTTCAAAAACTGTTAGGTTGTCACGCCTCGTGGTGGCCTTTCAACCTATCCATTGTGAACGAGAAACCTCTCGTCCTGGAGACGCACTTTCACTAGCAAAGAGTAGCGCTACCATACTGGCTCACCGTCTTTGCGTACCACATTTCCAAAACTTACTAAAACACCCTAATATAAGAGCTTCAGTGGCAGTATTCAAGTACCCACCAATACGCTGTGGTTATAATAAATTCGTACCGGCACCGTACCGTTTTCCTTTTTCAATTTTGTAATTAGGCTCCGCCCAAACGAGCAGATCCTCTCAAAAATTGGCTATGTGGCCCATTGAAGTGCCCCACCACACGGTAATCTTTAGTAAAAGGCGAAAAATGAATTTTATTGCTCACCATGTTACACACAAATTCGGTTTCACAAACACATACAAATTCGGTTTCACAAAATTATGGCACTTGACATTTGTGTTCACAATAAATGTATCACATGTTGGCACTCAATTTTTCTGGCACCCAACACAACAAAAAGTGGGTTTTTTTTTAGGTAGTTCTCAGGCCTTGAATGGGCGAGCACGCCAAAACAACCTGGTTGTTGACGATTTTAATGAAGGCACAGGACCATCGTTTCACGAACTCCTCCTCTCCCAGTGAAAAGAATTCCGATTCCAAATGATCCGTTACAATATACTACAACCGCACCAGCAAAGACCATTGATTTTTACGGGTATTTGCTTGATGCACATCCAGACACCTGTTTTCCTACCAGCGGTCAGAACTAGACGTGCTAGCGTGCCGTTTGGACATCTTTTCCTTTTGACAAATCTTTCTACACCTAACAGGTCGTACGCCATGTCCACGAGGGACCAAAAGGTCTCAGCCACTCAACAGGTTAACAGAGTGTGTTCGTTGTCCTCGTACATGCCGCAGTGCACGCACTGCTCGGACCGAACGTAGTGCCACTTGTACATTTGGTCCGCAGTGGGCAGGACGGACCACCCGTAACGCCACACCACATCCTGGATGCTGCCCGGCAGCCAACTGGGTGTCAACAGCACCCACGAAAAACCTGGGTTTTTGACCTCGCAGCCCGAGTTCACAAGTAGTTCTTGAGTGAGCTCCGTGTTACGCACCTCCAGGATGGGGGTGTCCAGATTTAGCGCGGCTATACACTTGTAAATTCCTACTAAATGCCTGTAGAAGGGCGTCGGGTTGATTGCCTTAGGCCCCGCGGATTGCGTCTGCAGGAACAAACGACCCTGCACTTCCAAGAAATACGTTGCCAGTTTCCTAGCGGGGTGTTGCTCCTGAAGTTGCAGGACCTTGAAGGTCGTCTTCAAAGCATACGTGTCCGCGAGGGCGACCACCGAAGGGACGTTCCATCCCTCTTCTCGCGAGGCAATCCCAACTGCTCGTATTTAACGAGGGCCGTTTTGGTATTCCAGAAAAACCTAATTATTTGGGACTTGACCTTATGCGCGATTTGGTACGGCACGACTACAGAGTTTGTCAAAAACCACAGGCGCCCAGTAAAAATGCCCACGAGTAGATATCGACGTACGTAGTACGGAAAGTTAAATTCAAGTGCCCTGGTTATTTCATGTTTAAGTGTCTTCATCTCTTCCTCCCAGCTTTGGTTGGTTACGCCAATGACCCTGTAATTTATTCCTAGGATAGTTACATTGTCTACGACTGAGATTCCATGTAGACACGTCACCGGCGATGCATGCAGAGATAAAGACTTGCATTTATGCGAATTAAGTTTCACTCCGGAGAGCTCTGCATAGGTTGTGAAAAGTTGAAGGACGGCGGCGAGGCTGTCTTCGTCCCTGTGATATATCATGATGTCGTCTGCATAGGCAGCTATCTTAAGTAAACCACTACCTGGGGTCTGCAACCCTAGGACACTCGGGTGTCTTTCTACCTGGACAAGGAAAGGTTCAACTATCAACGCAAACAACAGGGGGGAAAGGGGGCAGTCCTGTCGCACACCTCGAGTTACCGGAAAAGAAGCAACCGTTTCATTATTTATGGTTAAGTCGCTATGAATGTCATTAAACAGTTCCATGATAAGGTACACGAACTGTCTAGGAAAACTAAATGCCAACAGAGTGACAAAATGTATTCATGTTCTACCCTATTAAATGCCTATGCCCTGTCTAGGGATACAAGCCATCCCTTCGCTTGCCGCTGCCTCGTGTAGTCTATTATATCTCTGTTCAGCATGTTCAGGGTTTGTACATTACGTCCCATAACTGAGCAGGACTGTCAGGACTTGATGAGGGACGGCATGAGTCCCTCTAGACGCAAGGTTAAGACAGTGGTTAACATTTTATAACCGGTGCCCAACAATGTGATTGGACGCCAATTGCGTGGGTCTTTTAGGTTTTCTTGCGTTTTTGGAAGCAGAATAATTCTGCCGCTCTTAAACGACGGGGCAGCGTGTGGCTGCTCGTGAAAACATTCAAAACCTCCCACAAGGCGGGCCCTATTACGTCCCAAAATGCGTTGTAAAATTCAATGGTAAAACCGTCACTTCCCGGCGCCGAACACCGTTGGAGGTGGCGCATTGCCAATGTAAGTTCCTCTAAGCTTATGGGGGCAAAAACAGGCTACAATATTCCTCTGAGAAGAGTTGCGGGAGGTTACCTTAAAAAGGATGGTTAAATATATATATATATATATATATATATATATATATATATATATATATATATATATATATATATATGAAATACACAAACGCAAGCCCAAAGACATATGAAGTATATTGGCTACATTACTCGTAGTTTTGATCCAGCCCGTGACAGATGACAATTTGGACCATCATTCAACAATCATAATTTCAGGCCGCAGCATCAGCTCAGCTCCGTAATACAGGTCAAAAACTTGAGGTGATGGAAGGTTGAAGGGCTGTACAAGTTTTTGCTCGTCTGTATTGTCAACAACATACGACCAGCGGTGACGATCGAATGTGACCGTCGTGAGCAATCTACAAGCAGGAAAAGGCTTCCGCAGTAAACATACAGCCTTCTTATTTGGCCAAAAAGTGGCAGCTGGTGCTTCTCTAGGATTACTACATCCAACATTTTGAAAACCAACCTCGGCAGATCCAACTTCCCATACTGGAATGCCAGGAGAGACAATTTTGCACATGTATGGGCCCAACTCTTCTTGCTTCAGCTGCCTCGATTTTTTAGTCTGTATGCCACGGTGCACTTCCAAGTTGGAAAATTCAAAACTCTGCAGCAACTGGTGTCTCTCTGCGAAAGACTTACATATATTTCGAAAGTTTTGGTTGCGATGTGCAATGGTTTTCATATAATGGTGTTTGGCTTCATATTGCATGCACCAGTATTGCTTTAGTGGGCCAAGTTCGCTAATGAGCCGGGGGTAATGAATCAAAAAATGCAGTTTAGGTATTATTGCACCAGGGTAGAGAGCAGCAAAGGAAGATAAAAAATCGGATTTCTTCTTGCCAAGTGGTCGTGAGGAATCTTGTCGGCAAATGTTATATCTACAATGCTTCTAAGAAATAGGTACACTTCCCAGTGCTTATTTCGTTTAGGAACAATATCTGCAAACATAATAAAAAAATATGAAGAGGCACCACTTTTGAGAAGCTGTTCCTTTGTATGCACTTTGCTGATTATGAAAGGATTTCACGACTTCTTCCGGTCTGTTCTTTTTGTCGTGAGCTCCAAAAATAAATGTGCGGATACGATCAAGGTCTGAATGCCTAATTACTCGAGAACTGAGCAGGCCTTGCAAAATTTGCCTTAATGCAAGTGGGATGGCTCCATCCAACTCATCGTATATCAAGTCCGGTGGCAATTGCACTGTCACATTGAAATAGGCAACATCTGTGAGTGGACATTCATCTTTAACGCCGTACAGCGCTGTGGCTAGTTGCCTATTTATTTTAGCACTTGCAACATGATTTTGGTGCAAGGGAAGATTTCGGATCTGAACATCACTCTCGTGAAAGGCATTGTTGAACGCCGAGTTTGGTGAGGTACAAAACCTGCATGGACTTCCACGGCTGAAAGAACACGTGAATCCGCCAAGTCGATTCATTGAAAGGGTATCGCTGGAAAAGGCACCCAGAATCGCTTTCATCTTCACCAGAACAGAGTCCTTCCATATAGTAAAACCAGTCATCCATAAAGCTGATACATCATCTACAAATGGCTTCAAAATAACATTGATTCCGTGCTTGATGACAAGTCTATACGGTGCGAGTCCTTCCATATAGTAAAACCAGTCATCTATAAAGCTGATACATCATCTACAAATGGCTTCAAAATAACATTGATTCCGTGCTTGATGACAAGTCTATACGGTGCAACTAAAACTACATAGATAGAGCTCAGCTGTTATCTGTATTTGGCATGGATGTTTACCACGATGAAATACACGACAAGAATTTTATGAACACCCCATTTTGACCCCAGCGGATTCACTATTTCCACTTCGTCGCTGTACAACACAAAATAGAGCGTATACTGCGTGCCATCCTCGAGTAGTGCATGTAACTTTTTTTGTATATGCAGCCATCACTAAAATTATGCAGCATCGGTGAAGGCGCTCCTATTGAGAAATCTAGCTCTATGTGGCCGCGGAAGTTCTCAGAGGACATAAGATTTCGCATGACACCACTTATAAGAACAAACTGGAAAGTTTCACCAGTACCAGGGTCACGCACTTCAGGCTTTACGTAGGGCAGGTGTACGCCTGGCGAATTGCTCTCGCTTATATTTACTACTTGCTGCTTGAAAAATATCCTCTAAGAATTCACCAGCGAGTAACTTGCGCAGTTCGATTCCTGCTGACTCCAACAAGATGTTATTTTTAACGACAGAAGCAAACGTCCGAATGATGTCGAGAAAGGTAATCTTGAAGTCATTAAAAACTCTTTCTGTCGTAGAGTGCGGTAGCTTGTGCACTTCTGCAACACAAAAAAAGTAAGCAAAGCTGTTTTTTCATTTTCAGCACGAAGTTGTTGACTGTGGTCACTCGAGTAGTGGAATAGGGTCCGTATCGCATTCCGTGTTGGTCATGTTGGACGAGCAGCCAGATGAATACATTACACTGTCATCACCCACTGGGTCGTGCACAGCGCAGCTTTTCGTGGCACGTTCCGATGGTTCTTCAAGAACCGTTGGTTCAACACCGGCTTCCTCTGCGTTGTCCATGTCCTTATACCATCTGTGAAAACGGTAGATATGCCTTCGATAAGATTCGAACCCACTGTAGGTCTTCACACACCCATCCGCACTGCACATGATAGAAAAACTATTGTCGAGACGATGGTCTTTTATGTGCCAGACGACTTTGCAGAGCTTCGTAGACGAGAATGAACATCTTGGGCATGAGTGTAACATGTTCACTCGCAGCAGTATTTACATACAGCCACTGGGCGCTATTCGGAACTAACTAAGCCGACGGCTCACCGTGATTACAGGTAACTACATGGCAGACGTAACTGCAGTTCTATCCGTAGTTTTTGCCAGTCGAACTAGGCAAGCACGGCTTGCCAAAAAGTTGACAAGATGGCAGAGTGCAAAAACCCTGAACCGCCATGAGGCGGAAGCTCTGCATTCTTTGAGGGCTGCACCTGCACAAGGCAGGCTCAACAGGAAATACAACTTCGTCGTGGAGGAAAGGTGGGGGGGGGGGGGGGTTGCTGACAGGGGTGAGATATTTTTATTGAGCATAACAATAAGGAATAGTTACCAATATATGGGAATTCGTGTGCCGGCTTAGCAGCGGGCAGCGAGAGGGTACACATTCCTACATGTGTCTAGCAGCCTCGTGAATAGTGGTAGAAGCAGAAGCGGTTTCTTTCAAAGTCAAGTTCAAGGTCTAGTGAAGGGTACGACGAAACACCGTCTGCAGCGAGGGGCATACATGTCTTGCAAATAAACGAACACTTGCCGAATTTGCAACGAAATTTGTTGCAATTAGCAAGCGTTCGTTTATTTGCAAGACAAGTTCAAGATTTTAAATAGCCACGCTAAACTTGGCGGACATACTTTTCATGAAAGTGGACTGCGCAGGTGGATAGCTTGAACCTGCCCTTCTCGGCGACCAAAATACAGGCTGCCCGTAGGGAAAGCGCACGTGCTGATTGTGAGGTTTCATTTCTAGGGCAAGTAATTACCTTCGCTGAGAGGCTATAACAACATAAGAACGATCCCCCCAAGTTCCAGTGACAAAGAGTTCGTTCGCTGAGCACAGCGTGATGAACGACCACGGCATCTATTTTCACAATGCCCGCGTTGTCGAACAAGAGGCAACCTATTTAAACGGGTTTTTGCGTGATCTTGACCTATCCAAGACAGTCAGTCAGTCAACGAACTTAATTTACAAATATCCTGAGGAGCCGATGCTTTCAAGACGGCTGGTCGGCTGCGGGCGGCACTCGCGTTGGCATGCCCCTTTCCCAAGGAGGCAGCTGGTAACTTCAACCGGTTTAAGGTGTGCTGCTGATCGAGTGCGCACAATGGAATATCGCGCACAATGAAGACTAGGTGCGACCGCATAGCAGGAAGAAAAGTACGCGAAACGTGGAATTGTTTTCTTGCACAGCAAAAAAAAAAAGGAAAGATGTGGGCAATTTAAGCGCTAGTTTTCCTTGATTAGTCTTGATATTGTGCCTAACGACAAAACAAAACATTGCTTTACTCTCTACCTTGATTGACGTCTCTCTGTTTCACCTAAATTTCATTAATTAAAGGAACACTACACAGCAGGCATAACCGTGGTTATAGAGATTAAACGAATGATTTCACTAGAGATAAGATAATGAACTGAACTGAACTGAGATCAACACAAATCTGAAAAAAGGATGTATCACATTTGATTGAGTATTTCATATTTTATGTATATAGCACCCAGCCGCCCGAAAAGGACCCCAGTCTTTTTTAAGAGACCAAAAATATCGAACATAATCAACGTGGGGGGACCGATTTCATCACCTATCGTTCTCAACAGTTCATGAAAGTGTTACAAGCAAACATTACCGTTGTATTTTTTGTGGGAAATTGATGCGACAAAACAGTAAACTAACATTGTATGAAACGTACTTGTGATGAAAACGAAGATATTTTTGAAACATGTATAAATATGAAACACTTTAAGTATAACTTGCTGTTGGGTGAGTTGGTTAACGTCAATGGGGTAAATAATAGTGCAAACTTTGTAAAAAAACACAGATTCTAGTAAAGAAGTAGGAGGAAACAGAAAGGTCGTGCGCTAAACTTCTATGTTTATTTGAAAGAACAAGCCAACAGATTACAAATAACTGCGCATGCGTGCATCAAAATCGGTAAACACTGGTAATATTCGCGTGTCAAAAAGCTGCAGCTCATTTTGGTATAGTGAAATAGACGTAGCACTAATGTAAGCTGTGCTTCTCTTCTTAATGTGAAAGGCCTCCAATAACTCGCGCTAATGTTTCGTTGCTTCTGCCTATTATCTTGGTCTCGCGAAGCTGAGGATCATATCTGCAGGCCATACCATGCGCAGGTAAATGCGCATTTTTTTTATTCTTTATCAAGATAATTGACGCTCCCGAGTCGGTCGTTGAGACAGCGTCCTGTTTGGCCCACGTAGGTCTTCCCATACGACAGTGGTATTTCATACACAACAACTGTCACACATTTCACATAAGGTCTGGTGTCCTTCTTCAGGCATCCAGGCTTTCTGTCAATGCGGCTGACCCGCGGACACCGTTCAGCCAGCTTGTGGGGTGCCGAGAAGATTACGCCCACATCTTGCTTATTCCAGCTCACAATCATGAAGGTAGCGAAAGTTTGATTTTGCGTCCACGTGTGGTAATGATGTCAAAATTTGAAAAACTCTCAGGTGCAGCAAAGTCTGCGGCGACAGAAATTTTTTGTTTTGTCGAGATGTGGTTGACACAAGTTATTTGTACCTACTTTACACAGTGTTTAGACACAAGTGAATAGCCGTTTGTAGAAGAATTATTAAGATGCTCGCTTAGCCGAATGTTTACACACCGAACTCACCCAATCACCAACTCGGTCAATCAGCATTTTCACGCACCCAACCGGTTACCCCACGTACGCCCACCTCAGTTGTCCGTTGGCACAATGGTAACAGTGATCTAGAGTGGCTATAGTCAACACATGTGCTCCGTGTTTCGGCGCACAAACCGAGATCTCAGCAAAAAGGTGTCACCTAATTCTGTCTAGTGAAATATGCCGATGAAATATGCATGGCGATTCGACGCTGCACTGGTTTGATATGGCAGACAGTCTGCCATCTTAAGAAGTGGAGGTTGGGCATACTTTCTAAGAAGAATAATAAAACACTAATTGGACAACTGCAGATCGACAATACATACGCGCGCGATATGTTTGATCTATTTAGTGCGATTCATCTGTCCTCTGGACACCCTTCAGTTGTACGATATGCCGAGGTCAGTTTGGTTAAATGTGTTGCCGTAGTCTAGGTAAGTATATATGGTCATATCTCAGAAGAGCTTTATAAAGGCCGCCACTCGCCCCATTATTCTGTCAACTAACATGGTATTAATTAGAACTAACAAACAATGACTCCAAGAAATATATCGATGTTATTAGAAGTAATTGCAATGTATATGTAAAGAAAGAAAATGACATGGAAAGATAACTAACCGCTGCTAGGGACCTACCTTCGAATAACGCATGCGATGCTCTAGAGCAGGGGTTCGCAACCTGCGGCCTGCAAGGCTCTACTATATATTTGGCCCCGGCAGGATGTGGACCCCCCCCCCCCCCCTTCTAACCTTATTTCTTGGTATACTGAAAGGACCACGCAGTTTTTACCTAAAATGCAATTTTTTAGTAACCAATATTTGATTCGATCCTCGTGACATGTGCGTAAAATAAACATGATTTTACAGTTTTTTACATTATCTCTTTGCTCGCAAAGCCCCCTCCCTCCCCCATTCAGCCCGTCGCTGTGCCAACTCCTGCTCTAGAGCATCGCACGTGTTATTCGAATGTCGTAGGTTGGGTCCCTGACGCAGTAAGTTATCTTTTTGGGCATTTTTATTTCGTTAAATTTACGTTATAATAACTACAAATAACATCTCCTATACTATCCCTGGCATCATGGCGTGTTAGTTCTCAATAATATTCTGTCGAACAAAGAAACATGAGCCATTCAGTTTTCACTTCTTTCCTTCCGCCAATGTATGTGTATCTTTCCTAAAAGAACAACAAGACCTCGAAGCAAAAAAAAAAAATCCTGTCACGCAGGTTTTGATAGTGATTATTACTTACGTGCAACACCATCACTGCATTAGGGTCACTCTTGGAGTGAAACCACGCGGAAATGACATAATATTGATTGTAGAATAAATGCTGTCGACACCGGCGATTGCGTTTTCTCATGAACTTAATGCCCATGATAAATAAAATCCAAGCACTACTTACACGTGCTCGAACAACTTATTCAAGTTCTCATCGAATAGCCGAAAGATAACAGAATTTTTAGACGACCTTATGCTGGAAGCAGTTTGTTTTTACGAGTGTAAAAAAAAACGTCGTGTGCAGCCGAGATTGTGCGTATCAGCTTTTTTACTTCTTTAAAACTGTGTATCGCACCTTTCAAAACACCACGTGGTGCTCTAGCTGCATCGCGCTATCTGAAATAACACAACCGCTACCTAATTGATATTGAGTGCAGTGGCAGCCGCACATTACTTCAGTCGTCGCAAATTATTCACGTTAAAACCGACGTGGCATCCACCTACACGAGTGAGTCATGCAGCAGAAAATAAAGAGAAATTAATTGTTTTTGCGCTTGATGCACACAAATCCAATTGAGCCAGCTTCTTTGTGGGGGTCTTACTTAGCTGCACCAATGTCCATCTGATTAAGCACATAATTGTAAGCTATTCCAATAGGGAACGTGGTGTCGCGTTACAGTGTGGAACATTGGAGGGGTGGGGGTAGTGGTTCCTAGAATTGGAAAACAAAGGAAGAGGGAACCCTGCAACTGCTTTCAGCTGTGCTCTTCACTGACCAGTGGTTCACTGGGGAAGGGGGTGTGGATACTAGACTTGAGTGGAGAGAGGAAAGGTGAATAAGAGAGCAAGGAAATAGACTGAAAAAAAAGAGGGGGTAGGAGAACTTGTTCCTGCGCTGTTTTGATGCCCTTCTACTCACTCGCTGTCCCAGACTGGACCGGCATAATAAATAAAATGTTCTTTATTACCTTTCCTTTCCAGCTATAGGCTACAGACAGCGCAAATTTCCGCTGCACACAGCCAGCGAAAAATGGTCTTCAAGATTCGAATTTTTAACAACAGAGAGCATCGTTGTTTGTGATAGTTACCTTCAGGAGGCGCTGATTACTGAAACGTGGCAATCCAGACTACGTATGGGAATATTGCAATAGAACAGAAAGCAGCAAAAAGGGGAGTGGAATTGGTGCATTTATACATAAGATCATGGGTTGAAAAAGAGTCAAGCAGGGATGCAAGGAACATTTATGGCTAAAAGGGAAAGCGGCAGGGCAAATGACACTCCTTGGTTTCGTGTACTTGTGGACGGGAGCAAAGGCCAGAGAGGAAAACCAGGCAATGGTAGAGTGTATATCAAATGACATTCAGGAGTTAGGAGGTGAGTGCGAGATAATTATACTAGGAGATATGAATGCACACATAGAAGATATAGATGGGTATACTGACTCAACAGGCAACAAGATCATGAATATGTGTGAAAGGCATGATTTGATCATTTGCTACAGTACCGAGAAATGTGAAGGGCAAATAACATGGGAGGTAGGAAGGCTGCAGTCAACGATAGATTACGCACTGATGTCACATAGGATGTATGATAAGCTCAGGGGAATGCACATAGATGAAGGTGGCTCCAGAAGTCTGGGCAGTGATCACAAACGTATCAAGCTAAGTTTTGGAAGAGCAGCGAAAGCGGGAAGGAGACAAGATGAGCAACTACAGGAAAATTTTCATTCAGAAGGGCAAATAGAAATTGCTACTAAACAAATTCAGAAAGTGATCACTGAGGATAATAAAAATGTGTGGACATACACAAATCTAATTAGACTGTTTGGGCTAGAGCTTGCTAAGGCACGTGACAAGTCACCCCGAAAAAGAAGACACAATCCCAAGAGTTGATGGGATGAGGAAGTTAAGAAAGCCTTAAGAAAACGTCAGGAAGCCTCTAGGGAACACAGACATGCTAAGCAACGGTGTGAACCGACAGATGATGTTGAAAGAAAATGGGAAATCTTTCTAAGCTCTAGAAGAAAAGCATCCCTCCAGATCAATGAAAAGATTAGAAGAAAGGGTGCTCAGTGGCTGGCAGAAGTACATAAAAAGGACAGAAAGGCAGCTGCGAAATTTTGGAACCATCTAAACTCCCTAAGATATGAAACAAATCTAGAGCAGAGGTTTATAACTACAGCTCAAGGTGCTAGGCTAGAAGGGGACGAAGCTATTGAATATATAAGAACAAGGGGGACAGAAAAATTTCATCAAAGAAGTGCCTTATGCACCACAGTAGTCAGGGATGGATCAAGTGGCACAATGGCTCAATTTTCACAACGAGAGTGGGAAAGGGTTGAGAAGAGGGTTCCAAGTAGTACATCAACAGGCCCAGATGGCATTCCAATTATGCTGATAAAGACATTGGGTCCGAAGTCTAAACGGACTTTGAGAAAGGCAGTGAGCAGAACTATAATCGATGGGGAAGTCCCTTATGATTGTAAACTTAGCAGGATGAGCATGATTTATAAAGGAAAGGGGGACAAAGAGGACAAAAACAACTACCGTCCCATAACAGTGACATCAGTGCATGGTCTACAACCTGGCGATGCACATTATAAAGAAAAGACTGCAGGCATGGATAGAGGATGAGGGGGTGCTGGGGGAACTGGAGAATGGGTTTCGGAAACACAGGAGGTTGGAATACAATCTATTCTCACTGACGCAGTGAATCGAAATAGCAGAAAAAGAACTCAGGCCCCTGTGGCTAGCATTTTTGGATATCAAGGGAGCGTACGATAGCGTGGTTCAAGAGGACTTGTGGGGAATACTAGACACACTGGGTGGGGAAAATGGAGTCACTAATCTTTTAAAGGAAATCTATAAAAGTAACAAGGTAGTTATAAAGGTATCCAAGCGCACAGGTATCAGGTAACAGGTATCCAAGCGCACAGAGGTGAAACGGGGACTTAGGCAGGGGTGTCCACTATCACCCTTGGTATTCATGATGTACCTACAAGGATTAAAGGCCAAATTAGAGGGAAGTAGACTTGGCTTCAACTTCTTTTTAGTCAAACAAGGAAAACTCATTGATCAGGCACTACCAACATTAATGCACGCAGATGATATAGTGCTAACGGCCAACAACAAGGAAGATTTTCAGAGATTGATGGACATCTGCGGTAATGAGGGAGATATGTTAGATTTTAGATTCAGTAAGGAAAAATCAGCAGTCATGATTTTTAATGATAACGAAGGTAGTGAGCTTAGAATACAGGAAGTCACGCTAGAGATAACAGATAAATACAAATATCTGGGCATATGGATAAGCAATGGAGCCGAGTACCTAAGGGAACACGAAATATACGTGACGACTAAGGGTAACAGGAATGCAGCAGTGATGAAAAATAGGGCACTGTGGAATTACAATAGGTATGATGCTGTGAGAGGAATATGGAAAGGGATCATGGTTCCTGGGCTGACGTTCGGCAATGCGGTCTTGTGCATGAGGTCAAGTGTTCAAGCAATATTAGAAATTAAGCAACGTGGAATAAGTAGGCTTGCTTTAGGAGCTTACGGGAATGCACCAAATCAGAGAGTACAAAGTGATATGGGATGGACATCATTTGAAGGCAGGGAAGCTAGCAGCAAGATAAAATTTGAGAAGCGATTGTGAGAAATGGGGGAGGAGCGTTGGGCTAGGAAGGTCTTCAGCTACTTGTACATGAAGAATGTCGATACAAAATGGAGGAAGCAAACCAGAAAATTAACTGGTAAATACTTAGAAAACAGCAGGTGGTCAAAGCAAAAAGAACTATTGGTTAAGAAGAAAGTGAAGGAAACGGAGACTGACATGTGGAGAATTGGCATGATTAAGAAGCCCGCACTAGAGATTTATCGAACTTTTCAGCAGGAAATTGCCAAAGAAAGGATCTATGATAATACTCGGGGTAGTTCTCTACTGTTTGAGGCCAGGACGGGAGTATTGCGAACCAAGACATATCGGGCCGAATACGAAGGGGTAGACACAGTATGCAGTGCGTGTGGAGAGGAAGAAGAAACTCCCGAACACTTCATAATGTTCTGTAGAGGGCTTCAACCCATAGTTCAGGTTGATGGCGCAGAGTTTTTCAAAGCACTGGGGTTTAGGGACAGGGAGGGCAAAATAGACTTTAAGCGGGTAGACTTAACTAGAAGGAAGTTATCTGATTGGTGGCTAAAGTCAAGGCACGACTGAAAATTAAACCCTTCACTCCAAAGTACCCGTCCAACTTTACTATTTAAAGGAAAAAAAAAGATAAATCTAGTGGTTAGTTCACTAATTATTACGGCTAGGTGGCGTTAGCCGCCGCCCAATCTAAAGGGTACAACCACATTCATCTATCCATCCATGGCAGGGGGCGCACACATCGACGGAAGTGGTTGTAGCTGGGCAAGGCTAGGGTGGCTAGCCAGACAAAGTGCGAGCAGGGTGTCGCAGTGTGAACGTGTCAGCAGCTTTCCTCTCGCGCCCACGTGCTCGTGCATTCATAGAGCTGCCAGAATTCGAATATTTGGAGTCATTTCGAGGCCGAAAGAAGATTATTTCTCCTCGTGGACCGACGGAGGTGGACATTTTGGAAGCTTTGAAGACGACAAACTTTGGCCATTCTTCGAATTGCATCGAATTGCATCGAATTGCATTGTGAAAGTGACCCAAAGAGTACTCATTATATTCCCTTGTTGGCACATGTTTCAACAGTTTTACCAAGCATGCGCTAGCGCTTTTCGAAGCGTGGGGCTTTTCTTGCGCGGCCCTCTCACTGGTGTTGTCCCAACCCCCCTTTGCTGGCATTCGCAGTGGTTGTGTTGCGATGGTAGAATGGTGCGTATCGGCGTTTGTGGTGGTTTTAAAGAAAAAGTGAAGAAATAAGTGTGGGCTCGTAACTGTCTCTTACTTTGGAGGTCAACTCAACAACACCGCTCCGAGGAGGGGGGAATGGGAATGGCAGATGTAGAGGATAAGAGGAGAAAAGGGCAGAAAAAAATGCACACTTGATCTGACTCTTAGAAGCACGCACGAACTTTCATTAGCTGAACATGGGGCAGCCCACTTAATCATCCTGTTATCAAGAAGATTATGCACCAAGGCACGGCGTTGGTAAGACGAGTAGCCGTGGCCGAGTTCGTTTCCTGCTGTTCAAATCGAGCGAGGTTGTTTGCATGGTGTACTTAGTTCACGAGTAAAGGTATGCTAGTATGTTAAGAGGTTAGGTAAAGGAGGACACGAGCAAGAAAAAAATAAGACTTTTGTACCGCACGTAGAATACGAAGCCAAGAAAATGAGACTACAAGAAAGACCTATCAATTTCGGAAAATACAGAATAGGCTGATTTCTGTAGTTACTGCTTGTATCTTCCATTTTGAAAAATTCATGGGTGTAGAAACTGCTTTAGCAACGGGAGGGGAGGGATTTTTTTTTTGCTCTTCATACACTGCGCAACATGAACGTTTGCCTGCCCGGTAGCCACTTCATATCAAAAAGGTGCCCTCCCCTCTGAAAAAACGTATCTGCATGCTAACCTGGCAGACTGAAACTCGGCACCCCTTTCCCTATTATGTCGATGTGTAGGGCTAACATTGCAACCCTTCTCCCATCTCAATTGACAATGGGGCGGGGGGGGGGGGGGGTAGGCCAGCTGTGCTCTTGCGTATGCTCGGCAGAATCTGAAAATTCGTGGCAGTCTTGTGTTCTGGACGCTTGTTCACCAGTGCAGTACGTTTTCCCTACAGTCGCCATTTGTCTCGCAGGTGCCATTAGGTGGGTGTGTTGAACGCATTGTATTCTTTGATATATTGTATTGCTTTGTTTATCGAAATGATCGGTAATTAATAGGTGTGTGCGAATATTCAAATTACCAATCGAATAGTGACGGACCGTTTTTCTCTCTTTAGCTATTTCATTAGCAAAATGTGTGCACCTGAAACAATAATGGGCTAGCAACACTACAATTATTACCGCATGATTTCGTTTCTGCGAAAAACTATAGTGTTGAGAAGTGGTCGTGCTCTTTCCCAACTATTATCACCATGTGTCTTACAGCGATGTTGATATTGAAACAGTTGAAATTTTAGCCGTTTTCGTAAAGGTGATGGCTGCCAGTTAAAGCCAGCTACGTAGGAAAGAGAAAGTGTTTCCGAGAAACAGTACGCTGAAGTGCGAAGAACGTCCGGAAAAAGGAAGTGCAGCATAGCGCTCTTGCAGAGGATTGTGAGAAGCGAGATCATAAGATCGACTTTGACATCGCTTCAGTTCTAGAAACATAAAGGCATCTAGGAAGGAGGCTCTTGCTCGAGTGCATGCTGTTACATTCAGAACACACCTGTAAACATAAACCGGTCTTTAGGAACAATGCTCTGTGCATACTTTCACAGCCTCCGATACGTGAGAGATAGGTAAAGCAGGAGCCATAGTCAAACAAGACGGGGAGATGTTACCATGACCAATATAGTCATCCCCTTAGGAAAATACTCAATTGGTTTCGAAACGTCGGTATCTCCACAAACTTGGCTGGAGCTATTTACAATTTCTAAATTGTGATACACTGTGGAAGAAAACTTCGACGACAGAGATAACAACAGAGCTGAAAATGGGCGTCTGCTTGGCGCGCGCAATAAAGGCAGCCTAAATAATTCCTTCAAGGTGCGAGAATATAAGGCTCTGTGGTCTATTACATGGAGACGTGTGCCATTAGGATATTCAGTAATTTACAAATAGCACATACTGGGAGTGTGGTTTTTTTGTTGTAGCACAGTGATTGTCTTCTGCTGGTCAAGCAACGATTAAATGCTTCTTTTTTCTGGTTGTTATGCAACAGTGAAATTTCACAAGTTTAATTGTCCCCATTTCACAAATCTGAAAATTACTGATACCGAATGTCCAGACCAGTAATTTACAAGGCTCTTTACAATACATGCATTAAATTTTTCGTCAATACATATGGCATCATGCTAATGAAAAAAACAGGACAAGTAAAGTGATTTTAGGGTGCTATTGAGTATAACAATTGTAGTCTGCTTACTTCAGGTTCTGTGCTTATTGTGATAACTTTATGTGAAATAATTTGAACATCTGAATCCCTTTCAGGTATACAATGTCCGACATGATAAATTTGTGGACCCGCCAGATGGCCATGTCTTTTTTGATAAAGATAAACTCAAGCTTGTGTGCAGTGAAGACTTCCTAATGAACTGCAGGTCAGTACCCAAGTTTCAGGTGCCAAGTTTAATATTGCTTTTGGAAAACCACATCACAGACTAGCCTCTGTTTTCAGCACAACTGACACAGTGAAAGCAGCGCATGGAGGTAGCCCGCCGACGACCATTGAAAGCAATGAGCAACCACCTAGTCAGCAGCTTGCCTGCTGTGAAAATGATTATAGGCTACCGCCTGTGCCATTAAATATTAAGGGTGCGAATGAAAGAACACAACCAGGAAAAGTCTCCAGCCACACTGAATCCCGAATTGTTGGGTGGATCGCAAATCATCTCATGACTATAACAGTGTAAGAACAGGCGTGTATTTGCATGTGTTTAATTCAGTACAGGTTTTAAAGTTGCTCTTTTTATAACTACCCCGTAAGCCTCTATGAAGCAGCTGCAAAATCTCTCGTGTTGGAATATCCAGTACTCAGGGACACTATTGGCACCGGCTGGGTAAGTGCTAAAGCAATAGCATTCTTATAACATTATAGGGGTGTCATACATGTTAGTGAGCTAGACTGCAGATGCCCTTCAAGTTATTTCGTTCTTGGAGAGCATACAAAAGTTTCAGCCCCATATTTATTTTATTTGAATGTTTCTCATACATGTGCTTAGTCGTTTCATCTAATTCTGATAATGGTAGATGTTTACTTGAGAGTTTGCTAATAATTATTATTTGGATGCCCATAACCACTCTATTCATATCATGCATTAAAGAAGTTAAAAACTGGCCCTGGTTATAAGCTTTAACACCGGTTTAAGAGGATAAATGCAAGTGTATTGCATCGCTTCTGGAGATTGAATACTATCACTAATGGCACATGTAGTTTCGAATCACTGCATGAATGGAGGCTAACACAAGCTCACTTCTGCGACTTAAATACCACGATCTTCGCCATGTCGCATAGCTCCAGCACATACATAAAATACAGGAACTGAACTGTGGAGTGACCTGATAAAGCTGAACTAAAAGATATGCTAATATTACTAGCAACAACTAAATTTCCCTGGTATTGCCAGCTGCACCTGCTTCTGCACCACAGATGGTTGAAAGCAGTGTATGAAGCTCCTCAAAAAATGCTTTGCTTCAAAAGTGACCATGTTCAAAGAGGACAATGTTCACTGTGCAAAAATTTTGCATAACAAAAGAAATCGTTGTTTCCAGGACTCGTGGAAAGTCTCCTTGAATTATAAATTCGCATATATGAAAAAGCCTCTTGCAAACTACTGGAACATATCACAGCTTCTCATATCTACGATCACCTCGAATCGCACAACTTCTTCTTCTCCCATCAGCATGGCTTTAGAAGAGGCCACTCGTGTGACACCCAGTTATTCGAATTCACGACTGACCTTCACTTTAATATGAACGCTAACGAACAAACTGATTTCCTCTTCCTTGATTTCGCCAAGGCATTCGATACTGTCCCTCATTGTCGTTTAATGTCTAAATTGGCCGCACTCCGTATTGATTCATTAATCCTGTCTTGGCTACGAAGCTTCCTCTCTTCACGTCAGCAACTTACGGTGATCAACGACATTTCATCTAACCTTTGCGACGTCACATCCGGTGTTCCCCAGGGCAGTGTAATAGGTCCATTACTTTTTCTAATATACTATAATGATTTGCCCGATAAACTTTCATCCACAGTTAGGTTGTTCGCTGACGATTGCGCCATATACCGCAACATAAATGTTTTAATGATCATTCCGCTCTCCAAAATGACCTTGACCTAACCTTCCGGTGGTACGAAACTTGCCAGATGTCCCTTAACGCCTCTAAATGCAAGTTAATCTCGTTCACTCGAAAGCATAACAGTTCAGCATTTCACTATAAGAATAATAACGCCATTGTGTCAGCTACACCATCTTACAAATATTTAGGCGTTCACCTTACATCGGATCTATCCTGGACTACGCATATAGCAGCTGTCTCATCAAAAGCATCTGAATCTCTCGGATATCTCCGCAGAAACTTGCGCAACGCTCCTTCTAACGTATGCGCATTATCATATATTACTTACGTTCACCCACAGCTAGAGTATGCATCATCCACATGGTCACCATATCAAGAATACTTGGTACGTATTTTGGAAGCCGTCCAGAATAGGGCAGCGAGATTCATCTCCGGAAACTACGACTATCATTCAAGTATTACCCTAATAAAACAAGACCTTGCATTTCAGTCACTAGAAATACGCCGCAACATTGCTCTTTTATGTCTGTTTCATAGGTACATTTATAGTAACGAAATTCACTGTTTGCCACTTTATTCTCCTGCGCGCACTTCCCAGCGCATTCACAATGCCCGTAGTTTTATGCGCATTCATGGTCACACGCAGGCATTTAACTTATCATCACTACCTAGAGCCATTGCATATTGGAACGGCCTTCCGGATCATGTTGTATCCGTTTGTAACCGTGAAATGTTTCGTGACAACCTGATTTCATTGCACTCTAGCATTGTATAACGCTGTTGCACCTTGATTTTTGTAATCTTTTATATATGTATATATTTTTTTGTCTGCTTTTCTCCTTTATTGTTATTTCGTTTGTGTACTGATGCCCCCCTTACTCAATGCCCTTCAGTGGGCCTGTAAGGTATTTTGAATAAATAAATAAATAAATAAGTCTCTGTGCACAGTTCCAGCTGTTCAAGCAGCGAGAGCAGCTTATGGAAAGCGCAAAGACATGGAAGAAACCACCAATACTAAGCTGCACTGCCATGTGGTAAGTGAAACGTCAAATGAACTTGTACATGAAACTTAACAATGAAGCCGCTCCAATTTTATGTGTGAGCTACTGAAGTAAAAGATCCTACATGTTTTTAATAATATAACCTCTTGAAATCAACACATTAGGAAGGCAGGCATGTTTTCTGGGCAATATTGACAGATGAATTACAGTAAATACAAAATAGTACAAAATAAATTGGGTAAACAAAAAAATTATGTTGTCTGCTATAGAGAACAAAATGACTTTCACATTTTGCATGCAAGGCTCTATGCAAGATGGTGGCCCTCTACAAGACTCCTATGTGTCTCTGTATGTGTAAAACTCAGCATTGTAGCAGGGCATGTTGCTCGATTCACCATTTGTTTCTTCATTTTGTAGCTAGGCTCCCAACTTACCTGATTTAATGCCCTTTGGTTAGCAAGTACCACTTTTATTGCTCGATATCAGCTTCCTATTGACATGATGCGTCATTCCAGCTTGAAAACTCATGTTCCACATTTGGCACCATAGTTGTCACTGAAAGTGACTGATGATTTTTTATTCAACTACGTATTAAACTCACATGAATAGTGAATTAGGTGGACAGGTGAAATCACACTACTGCAGCTCAGTGAGTAGAACATTGCATGTGATGTGAAAGCTCCAATGAGAGATAATTATTGCCCTTTCAGTGTACACCATAAACAATGTCCATATGCTATCCTTGGCTTCAATATCTCTCGGTCTTCTTCATTATAAAAAGCCCCTTATTGCTCTTTGTTCGTCGACTACACTATGTTACTTTACATAAACCATTGTTCTTTCAAAAAAATATTTAGAAATGAACATTTTTTTTGGGGGGGGGGGGCAGATATATATATTAGGTTCGAAATTTCAAGTCTTCAAACTTTCTTTTTATATAAAAGTACAAGCACTACCCATTATTATCTGGTCATACATTTTTGGCATTTATGACACACATATAAAGGCAACAACACCTGTGTTATAACACTGACATTGCAGTTGGCAATATTTGAAGTCAGTGTTACCTCTTCAGACTCCTTCCGATATAGATAGGAGGCGTGATTCACTGGTTTTACGCGCACAGTTGCGATGTACTGGTTCACAAGGTGTAAATTCGAAAGAGTTGAAGTGCCGAGGTGGTCTACACTGGGGAAAACCATTGTGAGAACTTTGACATTAACATAATTATTGACACACTCGTAGAGCAAGATGGTATCAGCACACACTGCTTTAGTTCTCTTACCTACATGTCCAGTTGTTAGAAAATAACCGCAACTTTTTTCAACTGAGCAAGTAAAAGGTTTAGTTTTCGTGTCTGTATACTTCATGTCATTTGTCGTGATCTTTCACTGTGCAGTACCATCTTTTTTTCTGGTTAGATTGCAGATCTTTCACAACATGTCGCTTCTCAGCATGATGAGACAAATAATAGCCATAATGACTACATGGTGAAAGAAATCAAGCGCCCTATTCCAGACTTGCAAAAACTCTGTCATTCTATGGAGCAGACAAGACCATCTAGACAGAAGTGGATGAAGGAAATGAGGCCATCAACAGCAGATGTGTTGCTGCAATACCCTTCTTTGGCAAAAGCTGAAATGGTGAGCAGAAATAGCTGTTGCTGCGATCCTGCTGCAGCAATCTATGTGAGAACACTCAACATAATGAGTTTTTTATGTTATCAGTAATTGCAAACTTGTTGGTGATTTGGTACAATTTTTTTGTCGTTCTAGCTTCATGAGGAGTTCACTGTTCTCACTGGTGTTAAATTAGAAAAAAAGGTCGTAGAATTTATAAACCGGTATGCAGACCGGTGTTTTGAGCTTGCAAAGTGTCGTCGTTGCGCGAAGGATGATGTGAAAGCAATTGAAGAAGAAATCGAGGCACTGGATGGTGACGAAAAAAAATGTACGTATACAGGCTTGCCAGCTTTCCCAATTTTTTCCGAATTTCCAAACTTTTATAAGTCATTTTCATTGGAGTATAACTGTCAATACCCTTACATGCCAAGGTTTGATGTGCCTGAAAAATTTCGTCAACAGATAGGTTTGGCGTTGGCAGTGTCGAGTTGCTGCCGATGCTCCTAAAAGAGCAGCCGTGATTTTGGCAGGTACCGGTGAACTTGTTTGCATTACCCTTTTTATATCAGCTAGAATACTAATCATGAGTGATGCTGATTTTCTGCATTGCTCATTTTACAGGACACCTACCCTGCCCTTTCTCCGAAGGGCAAAAGTGCCTCTGAAGCTACAGACATAGTTGCGAGCTTTGAAGGGCTTAGTGTAGAGGTGCTCGATGTAATCGCAGGCATGACTGCGCTTATGAAAATATACTGGATCTTCGATGTCAAATACAGTGGTGCTAACAAGAAAACATTCACTCTACTTGAGCATTTCTGTGGCTTGCCGACAAGTGCAAAGAAGATGCCACTAGTCATATTGCAAATATCATCACTTGAAAAGGCTACTTAAGTTGTGTCTACAGAGGTGTGTTATCAATAAATGTTCTGATATGAAAATGCACTGTGTGGCACAGTTTATTGATTCCTGGCTTTTGGAACAATGCATGGTTTTGTTCCTGACAATGTCAGCCGCATAAACCTGTGTTTGTATGACCGTTGACACTCAGCAGTGGATTTTGAGGTGTGTCCGTAGCCTTTTATGATAATATATTTCTCAGTGTGCAACAGAACTACGAGTTTTCCAGGAAAAAGTCCTAGATACCATAATGTTATGCAATGGCAATTATTCCGATTTTATATGTATATAGTGCATATCTATATTGTTGGTATGTATACCTGCATTCTTGTCGCATTGATTACAGCTAGAATGTTCTGAGCAAAGTATGGCCATCAAAATGATCAATTCAGCTAACCTGGTGTACTGCTTCAGTACACCAGGTTACTTCACTGAAGTACTGCATCAGTGAAGAAGCAGTACTTCAGTGACGAAGCAGACTGTAGTACTGCTTCAGTCTGTCATACCTCAGTACAAGCCATAGCTAATAAGAACGTAGCAATGGTTACTTACTTATTAGCTTCATAACTTTTCAAGAAGGTAGTGTAGTTTGCTACTTTTGGGTAGCAATGGCTTGTCACATAAGTTACAACCTTACTGTAGTAATGACAGGAGTAGTAACTATTGCTACAAGCGTCATTACTAACAGGTAGTAGTAATGGCAAGGTCAGTAACAGTTACTATCCTTGTTGTTGCTACCTGCGATCAGTAACAGCAATGGTAGTAATGATTCCTGCCCTTGCTTTTACTAGCTGCTGCTAGGAACAGCAAGAGTAGTAACAGTTACTACGCTTGCTGTTACTAACTCCAGTTACTAACAGGGTTGTAACTTATGTGACAAACCGTTACTACCCAAAAGTAGCAAGTACCACTAGTTTTTTTTTTAAGAGTGTAGGCTGGCCCTCGACGTCTCGTCACTAAGAAGTCGATTATCCTCTCGCCACGGTTGACGATAAGGCGACCTGTCCTTAAGGTTCAGGGACACGGCCACCGGCCTGTGGTCGGAAATACCGAGGGCGTACAAAGGCGGGTCTACCGCGTGGTAGCCTACGTCCGCTGCCTGTAAGGACGAGGTTACATATACGCGGTCTAATCGGGCCTGCCAGCTACTTCGCGACCAGGTTTGCTAGAAAGTCTGTCCATGACAGAGTACATAAGCATCTAATAAATTAAACTGTTCTACTATTTTTCTTAATTCTGAGCTGTACATGTCTTTTTTTTCTCCACCCGGCCCATTCCTATCAGTTAAGTTATTTAGAACGCAATTAATGTCCCCTGTTACGATTAAGTGCTTCCTTTCCAGGAGCATCGGATAGAGTTGTCTATAAAAGCTCGCCATGGCTTGGCTTTTAACAGGTGTATACACGCTGATTAATCTCAATTGTTCCTTTTGAAACTCAAAGTCAAATACGACCATACAGCCATCCGGGTCGAAAGTGAAATGGCCCTCATTAAGGATGGACCAACTGAACACTATTATGGCTGTACCATACGCTTGGCGTGTGGGAAAGAAAAAACCGCGGGCACAGAACTGCCGTAGTAAGTCTCTGGCCTTACTTAAACAATCTATATTTGTCTCTTGTAGGCACAAAATGTCACACTGCAGTTTCCTAGTTGCAGTTAGTAGTTAGTAGTTCTAACTACTAACTTTTGTTTTTGTAGGGTGTGCAGGCCCCGAACGTTCCATGTAACTATCTTTAGAGACATTTATGTTTGTCGATGATGACATGACAATTTTTTCCTTGCTGCACCTTAACGCATGTGCCTAAACTATTCTAGGAACCAAATGAACACCAGATTCTGGAGTGGCATATTATTCACTAAATGGTACAAAACACACAACGGCTGAACTGTATGGACGACCACGTGAAGCGAAAGGCTGTAAAGTGGCAAGTGTCACACTCACGGTTTACAATAGGCCTTCGTCAGCACCTGGTAGGACGGTACTAGATACGCTCCTTGCGGGGCCATCGTGCATGGAGTACCGGTATGCTGGGGAGGATACCCTATCCTCAAAATAAAGCAAGACATAACACTTAAGACACTCAAATGTTTAGGCAATGTACCACTTTGTTATATGGCTGCCCGACTATTGACAGAGAGAAATAGCGCAATTTGCACTTTCACATCACTATGTGTCTCCATTGAGACAATTTAAAAAAAACACGCATCACGTGCCAAGTGGCGACAACTCTCCCACTCCATCGCTACTACCGTCACGCAAATCTTGAAATGCACTCGAATGATCAAAATGCAATCACCACTGGGAAACGCTCACTAAACTTGCGCGCCCCGGAATCGGCCAACTGCCTGTCGTAACCACCTAAAAGGCAGGTGACCGCTCCGACCCAAAAGACATGAAATGCATGTCATAATCACACTCATTCGAAAGAATAAATGGTTCAATAAATTAACTTAAGTGCACGGCCGAACAAATGGCTGTGTATGACCCAATGTCACAACAAAATAAAAAGGGAAAAAAAAAACGCCCATATGGCACGGACGAGTATCTAGACAAACAGCTGTACCACTTTAGACAATTACCGTAGTAACAACACTGCCCGGTCGTGCGCCTACAGCACATATATTTGGACGGGCGGGCGCATACAGACCGTCGCGCTGACATCCGACTACATGGAAATATGCCCAAGGCGTTGAAATACCAAAATGCAAGGAATACATCGCTCGTCTTAACAAGACGGGTGCAGAGTGAGCCGATAGGAACTTTGGTGCTGCAATAAACCGACAGGAAAGCGGCACACTCACGACACGGAAAATGAGGTACATTTTTTTGCATCTAAACTACCAAAGACCAGCAAAAAAAAAAGAAGACGGGGGGGGGGGGCGGAATTCGGCACATGTTCACAGACAGCTTCTCAATAACAAGAAGGTCACAGACAGCAAGTTAGAGCACAAAACTGTTACAGCGCGCTTAATAGAAATAAGCATTGCGCAACCTAACATGACTGTCAAGGGAAAAAAGATAAAAGGAAAAAAACGCCCGTATGGCACGGACGGGTATCTAGGCAAACAGCTTTGTACAGTGAAGTAGCAACACTGCCCGGCTGTGCGCCTACAGCACACATTTTCAGACGGAACTTTGGCCGCGATAAACCGACAGGGAAACGGCACACTCCGCACACGGACAATGAGGTACATCTTTTTGGCATCTAAACTGCCAAAGACCAGCAAAAAAAAGGCGACGGGGGGGGGGGGGGGGGGCGTAGCATGGCACATGTTCACAGACAGCTTTACAAAGACAAGTCACAGACAGCAGGTTAGGGCGCTAAGCTTTGTTACGACACGCTTATTAAAAATATGCACAAGCATCTCGCGGCTTAACACGACTGTCGGAACGAGAAAACAAAGAAACAAAGAAACAAAGGCAAGTTTCCGTTTGGCGTTGCATAAATCAGTTGCCAGACTTTGGGGTGGTTGTTGCAAAACTGCCGCTACATTTGGCTGAAACATTTTCTTCTGTAGTTGTGGCTTTTCTGTAAGAGTTTGGTGCCATCCGCGGTGCATTTTGCGAGTGCATGAGCGACGCTGGCCGTTTTAATTAACGGAATGAACCGAGCCTAGCAGAAGTCCAGCGTGGTGCTGCCGTGCAATTAAGAGGCTGTTTTAATTCCGTTTTAAGAGAATGAACCGCGCATTACAGAATTCGTTTTAATTAACGGAATGAACCGAGCCTAGCAGAAGTCGAGCGTGGCGCTGCCGTGCAATTAGGAGGCCAATTTAAGTAACGGAATGAACCGCGCATTACAGAATTCCCTTTAATTGACGGAATGAACCGAGCCTAGCAGAAGTCGAGCGTGGCGCTGTCATGAAATTAGGAGGCCAATTTAAGTAACGGAATGAACCGCGCAATACAGAATTCCCTTTGAATAACGGAATGAACCGAGCCTAGCAGAAGTCGAGCGTGGCGCTGCCGTGCAATTAGGAGGCCAATTTAAGTAACGGAATGAACCGCGCATTACAGAATTCACTTTAATTAACGGAATGAACCGAGCCTAGCAGAAGTCGAGCGTGGCGCTGCCGTGCAATTAGGAGGCCAATTTAATTAACGGTATAAACCGCGCCTAGCAGAAGTTGAGTGCGGCGCTGCCGTGCAATTAAGAGGCCGTTTTAATTAACGGAATAAACCGCGCCTAGCAGAAGTCGGGTTGCGTTCTCTTGCTGTGTGCGCAGCTGTGCAATTAAAATATCGCGTCTCAGTATTAGGGATGACGGGGAAAACTGAATAGCATCGCAGGAGGTGATGCGCTGCCCCTTCCGACCCAAACTTTTCTTTTTTTTTTCTCTCAGCTGATCGTGTCGCGTCGACCGCGCGCTACGACGGGGGACGCTACGCTTCCCCTAGCTGTGTCAGCACAAGACATATCGTTCGGACTCGTATATACATGTGATGAATAAGCGTTCCAAGGCTGGTTAATCGGGGTACGTCGGATATGCTACAGCTATGTATGCCTGGAAGGCTGCTTTATCGAAGCAGATGGAGTGAATTAAGCGCGACTTGCGCGTACCTGTAAATGGGACCCTGCCGACGAGCCACCGTCGCTTACAGGGCCCCACCCACAATAAGCACAAACTACCAAAATTCCAAATAATGATTGTGTATTGTCTCTCAGCTCTAGAGCTTAGTATACAACAACAATAATAAGACGACATAATAAACATAATGACAATAATAATAATACAACATAATGATAATATAGACATAAGAATAAAATGACAATATGTCTCACTACGCGCTAATCACAATTAAACTGGGTACCGGCGAGCAATACCTCCATTAATCAAAGTAAAGGATCTTTCACTTTGGGACGTGCGTTAATTGTTCTGCACCAAAGCCAGGCGAGGTGAGACGGCATAAGTGAGGTAGTCGTCTTGTTGCTGTTGCGAACGAGACGGCGCTTGGCCTTTTGCCACTCACTTTCAATCCTTTGCGTGTTGGCGCTTGTCATAGGGTCAACGAAGTTGACACTTGTGGTTCATGGTGTGCCAGTCCAAGTTTAGCGGTGTTCCGTTGGCATCCACAAGTCTGGGTATGCTCTGGTACGCGGCCCACTCGTCGCTGTACACCGTCGTCCCGGGAAGAATGTGCTTGGCTATCAGTGAACCAAGGGTGGCAGCATCCCTTTTATCTACTTGAAACAGCCTCAACTCCTTTGTGGACACGTGCGGCATGCCGGAAATCCACAGGCCCTTGTTAGAAACGCCACCGTAGTTGTTGCGGCGCCTTGAAGGAACATTGTCGCCAGTCAGCAGGCGACCTCGATTCGGCTTGCGCCGACCCCTCAACAAGCATTCGTCGATTTGGACGACCTCGCCCACTCCACCCATCGCCGGCTGTGCGCGCAGCTCTTCGAGTGCTACTTCTTTTATATACTTTCTCCAGTCGGTCCACGTGGAGTTGCTAAATTTAAACTCCTTATCTGTAAGCTCTCTCGTGTTCCTTGACGAGAACCCTTTCACCATGACAAACGTTAGCTATATTATTTCGCGTCGAGCGAGTTTTACGTTAGGACGACCAAGTACGTCTTGACAGGCAAAAAAGGAACCTTGGCCCTGCCAACCGTGCAGAGCCTGCGTCCCGCGGATCTGGGAGAGCTGTATCCTGCAACGATTGCACCTGAATGTGGGTATGCTTCCTTTCTTTCCTGGGCGATTGTACGTCACGACTTCTCCACTGCATCCTGGCTCACCTGCATTAAAGCAGAGATCCTTGCAAATACCCCAGTACTCGGATGTCGGTGGCCGCCCCATTGTTGTTCCGGCTGCCTGAGCTCGAACTGCCGGTCGAAGCGATGGCGCAGGCAACAGTCCGATTTCACGAAGGAAGGCCTCTTCCGCGGCAGGGTATCTTATGATGTCAGCGATTTCGACAAGGCTGGGTTCTATCCGTGGCGTGGCCATGACGAGACGCCTCCTGCACTGGTAACAGTGTAGCTTGCATGGCTAACGTTACGGCATTTATTAAGATTCATGAAGTGAAAGGGGCATAGAGCACTCTAACGTTGACAGGGTGCATACGTGATGCAGCATCAGCGGGGAAAAAGGGGGTGGGTCACGGCGCCGACGTGGCGCGAACATCTGCAGAGAAAGAGTGGATGGGCCACGGCCCTAACGCCACGCGAGCACCTGCGGAGAAAGACGGGATGGGCAAAGACGCCTTAAATCGGCATGGCCATAAAAAAAAAACTTTTTGGAACTCTCACGTTGACATGGCACCGACCCAACACGACGTGAGTGTCTGCAGAGAAAGAGTGGGTGGGTCACGGCACCGACGCGACGCGAGCATATCTGTGAAAATACAGGATTGGCGAAGACGCCTCGAATCGTACAACACCTAGATCACCTACTCCACTTCGGTGCCCCTCCTTCTCCACAGCAATGGTGACTTGAGCGGGAGGGCGAACGACGTTACGTGATGCTACGCGATTTGACCGACGTATCACGTAAACAGTACACCACCTAGGGCACGTACTCCACCTCGGTGCATTGGGCTTCGACACATGGCCAAACTTGCTCACGTAAACCTCTTAAATATCGTTATTTGGTGCTCCCTATCTCAGTTGCCATCCCTAAGCTTTAGGATCGTGATCCTTATGAAATGTCGCAACATTAGTTGTGCGCAGTACATTATCACCATATCAGGAGGCGTCGCATTATTGAACTGTCGAAGACGCCATCGCTTCGAACGGCAGTTCGACCTGCAGACAGTCGGGAACAGCACAGAAGCGGCCGCCGACGTCCGAGTGATGAGAAATTCGCAAGGACCTCGGCTTAATTATGGTGACCCAGGATGCGGTATGTCGTCACGTACAATCGCACCCCGGAAAAAAAAGGAGCAGACCCACACTTCAAGTACAATGGTTGCAGGAAACAGCTAGCTGTTCCGCGGGACACTCACGATGCAGGGTAGACAGGGGCAAGGCTCCTTCTTTTGCCTCTCAAAACGTACTTGGTCGTTGCACGTTCCAACGTGAAAGACCCTTTCCTTCGATTAATGGAGGTGATCGCTCACCGGTATCCCATTTAGGGATCCCTGCCATATCGTGAGTGATGAGCGTGTAGTGAGACATATTATGCCATTTTATTCTTATGTACCCACCCTAGTGTTTTATACTGCGCTCTTCAGCTGAGAGACAATTTGTGCTTATTGTGGGTGGGGCCCTCTAAGCGACGGCGGCTCGGCGGCCGGGTCCCATTTACAGGTACGCGCAAGTCGCGCCTAATTCGCTCCATCTGCTTCGATGAAACAGCCTTCCAGGCGTACATAGCTGTAGCATATCCGACGTACTCCGATTAACCTGCCTTGGAACGCTTATTCATCACATGTATATACGAGCCCGAACGATATATGTCTTGTGCTGACACAGCTAGGGGAAGTGTAGCGTCCACCATCGTAGCGCGCGGTCGACGCGACACGATCAGCTGAGAGAGAAAAAAAAGAAAAGTAAGGGGGGAGGGGGGCAGCGCGTCACCTCCTGCGACTCTATTCAGTTTTCCCCGTCATCCCTAATACTGCGACGCGATATCTTAATGGCACAGCTGCGCACACAGCAAGAGAACACGCCTCGACTTCTGCTAGGTGCGGTTCATTCCATTAATTAAAACAACATTTTAATTGCACAGCCGCTCCGCGTTCGACTTCTGCTAGGCACAGTTCATTCCGTAAATAAATTGGCCTCTTAATTGCACAGCAGTGCCGCGCTCGACTTCTGCTAGGTGCGGTTCATTCCGTAAATAAAACGAATTCTGTAATGCGCGGTTCATTCCGTTCATTAGAACGGCCTTTCAATTTCGCAGCAGCGCCACGCTCGACTTCTGCTAGGCGCGGTTCATTCCGTTAATTAAATTGGCCTCTTAATTGCGCAGCTGCGCCGCACTCGACTTCTGCTAGGCTTGGTTAATTCCGTAAATAAAACGGCCTCTTAATTGCACGGCAGCGCCACGCTCGGCTACTGCTAGGCGCGGTTCATTCCGTTAATTAAAACGGCCAGCATCGCTCGTTCGCGAAATGCACCGCGGGTGGCACCAAATTCTCACAGAGAAACCACAGCTTCAAAAAAAAAAAAAACATTTTGCAGTCAAATTTAGCGTCAGTCTGGCAACACTGACCCTCCCAGTTTGGCAATCACTTATGCAACGCCAAAAGGAACCTTGCCGGGAATAAAAACCTTGCGCAACAGTAATGTGACAGTTTTTAGGTATTACTGGTAACACATTTCGGGGAATGCTCAGTCAGTTTTTCGGCGCCTCGCTGATGAGGGCAGATCTGAAAACACGTGATGGTGGGGAAGTCACGGAATAGACCCACCTATCAGTAGAAATCGCTGTCTGTGTCCACGTCGCTTGTCGCCAACTGCTGGCTTGAGCGTTGCTTTGACGTCGCCTCCTCGTGTTTGCTTCCTGGAGCTCTGTCTCTTTGGCGCCCTGCGACGTCGCATCGCGCCTTCTTGGAGCTGCGTTGAGTACGCTTCTCGTCGGTCTGCGTGTGAGCGCCCGGGCCCGATGGCCTGAGCGACAGGGAGAGGATGCCGCCGTGGGCAGCCTCGGGGTCGCGACTCCGGCTATTCCGCCCGCTGCCGACGCCTGCCGGCACCGAGAAAGCTTCCTGTGGAGTGCGGTTCGGAGGTTCGGGTGTCGCTGCCCGCTCGTCGATGACGAACTCACCGGGCTCCAACTCGTCTGACGATGCTGCTCCCGTCTGCGCCTCCAGCACGTCAACCGCCATCTTCCCCTCTCGGCTTCATCCCCATGGGGCCACGTTGGCTTTCCTCCCCGCCGCGCCGCTGCGACGCGCCGCCATGTTGTGGCGCAGGTTCGGACGGCTGTTGCCACCAGCTGGGACTGGACGGTTCGGTGTACTTCTCCTTCTGACGTCTTCTTGGACATGTGCTGTTCGACGGGGCTGCTGGGGGTCTTGTCACCTGTGAACTGCAGGGCCTCGCGGCCGTGCCGCGCGTCGTCTTCGTCCCCTTTCTTGTTCCACCGCTCGCTGCATGTTGCGGCGCTGGTTTCTTGCTCGGACTTTGCCTTAAGGCTAAGCCTCCGTTCTCCGTGTGGTCCTTTGCGCTCCGCGAGGTGGTCCTCCTGGTTTTCTTTCCCGTCGCAGCGACCTTGTTCGAGGCAGCTCTCCCCAACAGCCATTTCCTCGACGCTAGCCCAATTGACAGCACTGGCTGCGTCGTCCTCTGTCTCGTCGTTGCCGCTCACGCTTCTTGCACTGTGTTCCGCTCGCTTCTCTCCCTCGCCGCTGTCTGCGACCCTCTCTGCTTCGGCGGCGGCAACTTGGCTGGGCACCGCCGGCAAAACGTGGCCAACGTGGCTGCCTCCCTCCTCCTGACGCTCTTCTCGGCGCATGCTCACTTGCGGCGGCGCCTCTGCCTGGCTGGCTGCTTGCCGCCCCTCCTGCGTCGTAATGGCCGCCACTTGCGCCGGCGTTTTTTCAGGGATATGTGATTCCTGGCCGTCCTCTGCATCGTTCGGTTTCTGTCTCTTCGCCGGGCGCAGGGTGTTGGGTGGTTAGCCTCTGCTGTGGCTGCCCGGTAGCTGACGCCGTGGCGATTGTCGGGAACTTGTCCACTTCCATGGCTGCCGCCATACTGTATGTCTTCCTCGCGGTGCAGTCGACGCTCGCGTGGGCGCCGCCCCAACGTCGACACGGTTCGGTGCAGGTGTCCGTGCGGCGTCCGAAGACTCCGCTCCTTGCGCAGTGGGGTTGTCGCACTGGGCCTTAAAGTGGCCCTCCTGGTTACAACGGTGGCAGAGGCGTCTCACGCCGCGGTATTCAAAGGTGGCCCTATGGCCGTCGACTCGAGCAAAGTTTGGCGCCGGGTTTTCCGACCACATGTCTATTTTAATGTACCTTGTTCCGGTGCGGATACTTGGACGGTCCTTGTAGCGTGCCTCCTCAATTCTTAATGTGGTTCCATAGGACTTCAGGCCCGTCGCGACCTCATTGTCTGGCACGTAGCAGGGCAGGTAGAGGCAAGTGACGCTTGCGACTTGCCGTGCGACTGGTGCGAGTGGGACTGCTCTGGTTCCGAGACGGAGACCGCCGCATTCAAGTAGGACCTGGACTGCTCGGGCCGAATTGACCCCGACTTGAAAATCGAAGCCACCGTGATGTTGTACACTGTAGATTTCCTGGGGTCCGACCCCAGTTTCCAAGGCGTCGATGACCTCGTCCACCGGCGTTCCCGGTGGTGTCTGGACATTGAAAAAATTTTCCTTGGGTGGGGCATGGTGACGACCCGCGTGCCGCCCACGCGCGGGTACTTGCTCGGTAGACTGCGGTTCCGGCGGACGGTAGAGCTGCGAGTAAAAGGCGAAAAATTAATGCGCACACATGTGGATAGGCTTCAGCAATGCGACAAGACTGCGCCACATCAAGACACCACACGCTCGAAAACCGCGCCAAGAGAGCGCGCTGGCTTGATTATGTCACATAAGATTACTAGATAAATAATTCATTGAAATGTTCAACGTTTGCATTTGGTGCTTCAAGGTATCCCACTACATCCTTTCTTATAACCAGATGTTATATTTCCAAGCGTGCACTACCGAAATGTCCGCTTTTACTGTACCTATATAGATGAAGCATGCTTTGAAGAACGCTCGTTGCAGCCAAGAGATAGCGCGAGCTTTGAACGGTTGCACGGTTTATTTATGAAATTCAATTCAAACTCAAATGATATAATTCGCGGAAATGGAGCTATCTTTCTCATCAAACTACTTTAGAACGCAACAATTTTTCGACATTCATGCGTCCGAAAATTTACAACTACATCGAACAAAAATAGAAGGTGCATTTCCTTTATTAGGCATCGGGCTCTGCGATACACTTCAGGCAGGTTGGCTTCTCCACACACCGTGTTGCCTTTTCCGCATGCATTTCAAGGCGCAATTGGTGTGATCAAATTAGCAAAGTGATTAGGAAACTTCTTGCGATCACATGCGTTCTCTCATGATTCCCTATCGTCGCGTCGTTCGACATGTCGGGCGTGGTTTCCATTTCCTTCTGCCTTTGCTTACGCAATGCAGGTGATGATCAACAAAGTCGGAGGTGCAGGAAAGAGGCCCCATTTCCAATCAGTAGCGCATCGCAAATAAAACAAGAATTGCCGGATCTCACGTACCATGGGAATCGATTAAATGCGAAGCACGAATGAGAAAGGTTGATATGTCACATTAAAATCAGCACAGCGTTACGAAGCTGACGTAAATCAGGCCATGCATCACTTCCATGTCATGCTTATCATGTTTGGACTTGTTCTTTACCTTCGCCGTCTATTCACGTTACGTGATACCAAATTGGGCATATGTTGATTGATAGATTGGTGGGTTGAACGTCTCAAAACTACCATGTGATTATGAGAGACATCGCAGTGGAGGGCTCCGGAAATTTCGACCATGCATGCACCTGAAGTTCTTTAACGGAGAACCAAATCTGAACACACCGGCCTACAAAATTTTCGCCTCCATCGAATATGCAGCCGCCGCAGCCACGATTCGATCCCATGACCTGCGGGTCAGCAGCCGAGTAACGGAGCTACTAAATCACCGCGGCGGGGCTTTGATCAGCAACGCTTTTTTGTTTGTGTCACACCTCTTTTTTTTTTCATCACACGCTCACCATATAGTACTACAGCTACCACAAAAGTTTATTCATTAAAGACGGGCGTCGCACCAAGTAAAATACGCAACGGGTGATTAGTTGAAGGCTCATGACCCATTACGAAGTGCTTAGCAATAATTAACCATAATCACCAGCCAAAACCTCAACAACGATGTCAGCCACGAAAACCTGACACAAGTCACACATATGAGTTTTCAAGCTCTAATGCCGATTAGGCTGATGAAAACAATCGTCTTCGAGTTGTCTTAGGCCGATGCGTAAGAGGCCTTGCGTTTTCTGGCTAATCCAGCGGTGCATATAATTCGCCCTTTTTTCGCGATGCCATGGCGCATGCGCAAATACCTTGGCGAGAAATTCGCGACATCGCTTTTGGTCTTGCTTTATCGGTTCTTTCAGGTCCCACCAAACTTTATTAAAATAGCGGAGGCCTGCATAGAAAATTAGAAAAGGCAGATATCAGGCAATATTTTAATGAAAGCACAATATCGGTGTCAATGTAAGGATTGTAAACGCCATAGCTGTTAGATTAACAATATAAGAATTACGATTAACTGTGAACTGATGTTCATGAAAGTGCATTCGGTCACATACGCAGATGGCTTTTAGACTTGGCAAACTGCAAGATTTTAATACAAGAGCGTTGAAGAGCTTGTCTTGAGCATGGTCCCGTGTCGGTGTGGGTATGGTTTATTGTGGGTGACAAATCGGCATTTCCCTTGGCGTAAAGTTCCGGAAAGTGGGAAATAAATGACAAAATTCTTCTGTCTATTGACAAACCCAGTTCTTTGCGAATCACGCAAGTGTTCTACCAAGAAGCTATGCATGCCAGCTGCTCGAAACCGCTTCGCAAAATAAAACACAGTAAAATAAAGTCATGTAGTGGAAGTATACATAGTCTCTTTAAGGCGCAAAATGTTGCGTCACGCAATGGTCACAACTATTCAAACACTTGGATTGCGCAACGGCGTGGTGGTCAAAAACTGCCCATCATTGCAAAGTGTCCAGCTGGCCAGGTTCCCGTGGCACCATACGCATGCGTAGTGGATACTTTGCAAATTTGCAACAGACATCGCAGTGTTTTGTAGCCAAAATTTATAACACATATGTGTAAAATACGCTCATCTGTTTACAAATGATATTTGTTTTTTTTTGTTCTGATATTTTTGCCCTATATAGTGTTCACACGACGTTATTATGCTACCTGTTTGCGTTATTCTGATTGGTTTTAGTTATAATTTTGTGTATCATTGTATACCCACTTCTGCCACAGCGGAATTAGTACTGCAGTAAGTGTAAATAAATAAATAAATCAATAAATAACTATGGCGCAGTATAGGCCCCTCGCAACTGTACTCGCAGTAGGCATACTAGGGCTAGCTTGGAGGGTGACCGTTACGTCCCTAAGTGTTCGTTTTCTTGTGGACGGTTGGAGGTGATACAGCGATTTTTGGTACAATAACAGCCCAAGACTGCAATATATTGTGAGACGCAGTATGGGGCGTTTTCATAATGAGACCTCGTGGATTTTATGTGCGCCTAAATATTAGCACGGGTATTGAACTCTTTCGCCTTCATCGAAAATGTGGCTGCCGTTTCTGCCGGGATTCGATCCCGCGACCTGCGGGTCAGCAGTCGAACACCAAGTAGTGCAATAGACCAACTGTGCAGGTTAAAGCCATGGCTACGGTAACCGATTACACTATCGTGTTTTGCTCGATAACGAAGCGTCCTTTATCTAAGTTTTGCAGTGGCCAATTACAACCAGACACGCAGCTCCTCCAAACGTGTTACCTAAATAGAGAGTGCGTTTTCGTTGCTATTGCTCCAGCAGCCCATGAATGTTGCCTGCAGACATTATTGCGGCACTTGTGAAAATATGGCCGAAAATGAACGCCCAGAAATGTGTGTTTGATGCACCGTTTACAGGCGGTGAATCATATTTGTTGGTTCGGAATCTGTTCTTTATTGTCTGAAGTTCGAGCCATTAATGATTTTTTGCCACGTACAACACTTCGCAAGCCGCTATAAGGACAGCTCAAATAGTAAAACGCACAGTTCTTCTGCGTATCCTTGTTAGGCGTTAT
>NC_051167.1:149660294-149682794 GCF_013339725.1 Rhipicephalus microplus
AAATGTGTGCTGTAGGCGTACGGCCGGGCAGTGTTGCTACTTAACTGTCCAAAGGGGTACGGCTGTTTGCCTAGATACCCGTCCGCGCCATATGGGCGTTTTTTTTTTTTTTCCTTTGACAGTCATGTTAGGTTGCGCAATGCTAATTTCTAATAAGCACGCTGTAACAGTTTTGTGCTCTAACTTGCTGTCTGTGACCTTCTTGTCTTTGAGAAGTTGTCTGTGAACATGTGGCGAATTCCGACCCCCCCCCCCCCCCGTCTTCTTTTTTTTTTGCTGGTCTTGGCAGTTTAGATGCAAAAAATGTACCTCATTGTCCGTGTCGCGAGTGTGCCGCTTTTCTGTCGGTTTATCGCCGCGCCAAAGTTCCTATCGGGTCACTGTGCACCCGTCTTGTTAAGACAAGCGATGTATTTCTTGCATTTTGGTATTTAAACGCCCTGGGCATATTTCCATGTAGTCGGATGTCAGCGTGACGGTCTTTATGCGCCCGCCCGTGCGAATATATGTAGTGTAGGCGCACGACCGGGCAGTGTTGTTACTAGGTTAATTGTCTAAAGTGGTATACAGCTGTTTGTCTAGATACTCGTCCGCGCTATATGGGCGTTTTTTTTCCTTTTTCTTTTGTTGTGACATTCGCTCATACATAGCCGTTTGTTCAGCTGTGCACTTAAGTTAACTTATTGATACATTTCTTCTTTCGAATGAGTGTGATTATGACATGCATTTCATGTCTTTTGGGTCGGAGCGGTCACCTGCCTTTTAGGTAGTGACGACAGGCAGTTGACCGATTCCGGGGCGCGCAAGTTTAGTGTGCATTTCCCAGTGGTAATTGCATTTTGATCATTCGAGTGCATTTCAAGATTAGCGTGACGGTAGTAGCGTGACGGTAGTAGTTGTCGACACTTGGCACATGATGCGTGTTTTTTTTTAATTGTCTCAATGAAGACACATAGTCATGTGAGAGTGCAATATATGCGCTATTTGTTCATGTCAATAGTCGGGCAGCCATATAGCAAAGTGATACATTGCCCAACATTTGAGTGTCATAAGTGGTACGTCTTGCTTTATTTTGAGAATAGGGTATCCTCCCCAGCATACCGGAACTCCATGCTCGATGGCCCCGCAAGAAGCGTATCTAGTCCCGTCCTACCAGGTGCTGACGAAGGCCTACTCTAGACTGCGAGTGTGACACTTGCCGCTTTACAGCCTTTCGCTTCACGTGGTTGACCATACAGTTCAGCCGTTGTGTGTTTTGTACCATTTAGTTAATATGCCACTCCATAATCTAGTGTTCATTTGGTTCCTAGAATAGTTTAGGCACATGCACTAAGGTGCAGCAAGGAAAAAAAATTGTCATGTCATTTTTGGTTGATCGACAAACATAAATGTCTCTAAAGATAGTTACATGTGGAACGTTCGGGGCCTGCGCACCCCACAGAAACAAAAGTTAGTAGTTAGAACAGCTAGGAAACTACAGTGTGACATTTTGTGCCTACAGGAGACAAATATAGATTGTTTAAGTAAGGCCAGAGACCTACTATACGGCAGTTCTCTGCCCGCGGTTTTTTCTCATTCCCCGCACGCCAAGCGTGTGGTACAGCCATAATTGTGTTCAATCGGTCCATCCTTAACGGGGCCATTTCACTTTCGACCCGGACGCCGTATGGTCGTATTTGACTTTGATTTTCAAAAGGAACAAATTAGATTAATTGGCGTGTATGCACCTGTTAAAAGCCAAGCATTGGCGAGCTTTTTTAGACAACTCAATTCGATGCTCCTGGAAAGGAAGCACTTAATCGTAACAGGGGACTTTAATTGTGTTTTAAGTAACTTGACTGATAGGACAGGGTCGGGTAGAGAAAAAAAGACATGTACAGCTCAGAATTAAGAAAAATAGTAGAACAGTTTCATTTATTAGATACTTATGTACTCTGTCATGGACAGACTTTCCAGCACACCTGGTCGCGAAGTAGCTGGTAGGCTTGATTAGACCGCATATATGTAACCTCGTTCTTACAGGCAGCGGTCGTAGATTGCCAGGCGGTAGACCTGCCTTTGTACGCCCTCAGTATTTCCGACCACAGGCCGGTAGCCGTGTCCCTGAACCTTAAGGACAGGTCGCCTTATCGCCAACCGTGGCGAGTGGATAATCTACTTCTTAGTGAAGAGACATCGAGGACCAGCCTACACTCTTAAAAAAAAAATAGTGGTGCTTGTTACTTTTGGGTAGTAACGGTTTGTCACATATGTTACAACCCTCATAGTAATGGTAATTAGTAACAGCAAGCATAGTAACTGTTACTACTCTTGCCGTTCCTAGCAGCAGCTAGTAAAAGCAAGGGTAGGAATCGTTACTACCATTGCTGTTACTAACCGCAGGTAGCAACAAGGATAGTAACTGTTATGACCTTGCCATTACTACTACCTGTTAGTAATGATGTATGTAGCAATAGTTACTACTCCTGCCATTACTACAATAAGGTTGTAACATATGTGACAAGCCACCGCTACCCAAAAGTAGCAAGCTACACTACCTTCTTGGAAAGTTACGAAGCTAATAGGTTAGTAACCATTGCTACGTTCTTACTAGCTATGGCTGGTACTGAGGTATGACCGGCTGAAGCAGTACTTCGGTCTGCTTCGCCACTGAAGTACTGCTTCTTCACTGAAGCAGTATTTTAGTGAAGTAACTTGGTGTACTGAAGCAGTTCACCAGGTTAGCTGAATTGATTATTTGATGGCCATATTTTGCTGAGAACATTCTAGCTTCAATGAATGCGACAAGAATGCAGGTATATATACCAACAATATAGATATGCCTTATATACATATAAAATCATAATAATTGCCAATGCATTACATTATGGTATCTAGGACTTTTTCCTGGAAAACTCGTAGTGCTGTTGCACACCGAAAAATATATTATTATAAAAGACTACGGACACACCTCCAAATTCACTGCTGAGTGTCAACGGTCACAAACAGAGGTTTATGCGGCTGACATTATCAGGAACAGAACCATGCATTGTTCCAAAAGCCAGGAATCAATAAACTGTGCCACACAGTGCATTTTCATATAAAAACAATTATTGATAACACACCTCTGTAGACATAACTTAAGTAGCCTTTTCAAGCGATGATATTTGCCGTATTACTAGTGGCATCTTCTTTGCACTTGTCCGCAAGTCACAGACATGCTCGAGTAGAGTGAATATTTTCTTGTTAGCACCACTGTATTTGACATAAGATCCAGTATAATTCCATAAGCGCAGTCAAGCCTGCAATTACATCGAGCACCTCTACACTAAGCCCTTCAAAGCTCGCAACTATGTCTGTAGCTTCAGAGGCACTTTTGCCCTTCAGAGAAAGGGCTGGTAGGTGTCCTGTAAAATGAGCAATGCAGAAAATCAGCATCACTCATGAAAAGTATTCTAGCTGATATAAAAAGGGTAATACCAACAAGCTCGGTCCCTGCAGAAATCGCAGTTGCTCTTTCAGGAGCATCGGCAGCAACTCGACAATGCTAATGCCAAACCGATCTGTTGTTGAAATTTTCAGGCACATCAATCTTATGCATATAAGGGTACTGACAGTTATACTCCTATGAAAATGACTTATAAACGTTTGTAAAATTGGGAAAGCTGGCAAGCCTGTATACGTACATTTCTTTTCGTCACCATCCGGTGCCTCGATTTCTTCTTCAATTGCTTTCACAGCATCCGTCGCGCAACGACGACACTTTGCAAGCTCAAACACCGGTCTTCATACCGGTTTATAAGTCCAGGACCTTTATTTTTCTAATTTAACACCAGTGAGAGCAGTGAACTCCTCATGAAGCTAGAACGACAAAAAAATTGTACCAAATCACCAACAAGTTTGCAATTACTGATAACATAAAAACTCATGCCTAAGTGTTCTCACATAAATTGCTGCAGCAGGATCACAACGACAGCTATTTCTGCTCACCATTTCAGCTTTTGCCAAAGCAGGGTATTGCAGCAACACATCTGCTGTTGATGGCCTCATTTCCTTCATCCACTTCTGTCTAGAGGTCTTGTGTGCTCCATAGAACAACCGAGTTTTTGCAAGCTTGGAATAGGGCGCTTGATTTCTTTCACCATGTAGTCAATATTGCTATTAATTGTCTCATCATGCTGAGAAGCGACATGTTGTGAAAGATATGCAATCTAACCAGAAAAAAAAGATGGTACTGTACAGTGAAAAATCACGACAAATGACATGAAATATACAGACACGAAAACAAAACCTTTTACTTGCTCAGTTGAAGAAAGTTGGCGTTATTTTCTAACAACTGGACATATGTAGAACACTCAATTACAGGGCTTACATAGATAAGAGAACTAAAACACTGTGTGCTGATACCATCTTGCTCTACGAGTGTGTCATAAATTATGTTAATGTCAAAGTTCTCACAATGGTTTTCCCCAGTGTAGACCACCTCGGCACTTCAACTCTTTCGAATTTACACCTTGTGAACCGGTACATCGCGACTGTGCGTGTAAAACCATGAATCACGCCTCCTACCTATATCGGAAGGAGTCTGAAGAGGTAACACTGACTTTAAATATTGCCAACTGCAGTGTCAGTGTTATAACACAGGTGTTGTTGCCTTTATATGTGTGTCATAAATGCCAAATATATATGTCCAGATAATAATGGGTTGTGCTTGTACTTTTATATAAAAAGAAAGTTTGAAGACTTGAAATTTGGAACCTAATATATATATATATCTTGCCCCCCCCCCCCCCCCAAAAAAAAAATTTTCATTTCTAAAAATTTTCTGAAAGAACAATGGTTTATGTAAAGTAACATAGTGTAGTCGACGAAGAAGGGGCTCTTTTTAATGAAGAGGACCGACAGATATTGAAGCCAAGGATAGCATATGAACATTGTTTATGGTGTCCACTGAAAGGGCATTAATTATCTCTCATTGGAGCTTTCACATCACATGCAATGTTCTACTCACTGAGCTGCAGTAGTGTGATTTCACCTGTCCACCTAATTTACCATTCATGCGAGTTTAATAGTTGAATAAAAAATCATCGGTCACTTTCAGTGGCAACTATGGTGCCAAATGTGGAACATGAGTTTTAAAAGCTGGAATGATGTCAATAAGAAGCTGATATAGAGCAATAAAAGTGGTATTTGCTAACCAAAGGGCATCGAATCAGCCAAGTTGGGAACCTGGCTACAATATGAAGAAACGAATGGTGAATCGAGCAACATGCCCACGGCACTTGCTACAATGCTGCGTTTTACACATATAGAGACACATAGGAGTCTGTTAGGGGGCCACCATCTTGCATAGAGCCTTGCATGCAAAATGTGAAAGTCATTTTGTTCTCTATAGCAGACATGATTTTTTTGTTTACCCAATTTATTTTGTACTATTTTGCATTTACTGTACTTCAGCTGTCAATATTGCCCAGAAAACTTGCCTGCCTTCCTAATGTGTTGATTTCAAGAGGTTATATTATTAGAAACATGTAGGATCATTTACTTGAGTAGTTCACACATAAAATTGGAGCGGCTTCATTGTTAAGTTTTATGTACCAGTTCATTTGACGTTTCACTTACCGCACGGTAGTGCCCCTTAGTATTGGTGCTTTCTTCCATGTCTTTGCGCTTTCCGTAAGCTGCTCTCGCTGCTTGAACAGCTGGAACTGTGCTCAGAGACTTCCTCATATATGCGAATTTATATTTCAAGGAGACCTTCCACGAGTCCTGGAAACAACGATTTCTTTGTTATGCAAAATTTTTGCACAGTGAACATTGTCTTCTTTGAACATGGTCACTCTTGAAGCAAAGCATTTTTGAGGAGCTTCATGCACTACTTTCAACCTTCTATGGTGCAGAAGCAGGTGCAGCTGGCAATACCAGGGAAATTTAGTTGTTGCTAGTAATATTAGCATATTTCTTAGTTCAGCTTTATCAGGTCACTCCACAGTCCAGTTCCTGTATTTTATTTATGTATGTGCTGGAGCCATGCGACATGGCGAAGATCGTGGTATTTAAGTCGCAGAAGTGAGCTTGTGTTAGCCTCCATTCATGCAGTGATTCGAAACTACATGTGCCATGAGTGGTATTATTCAATCTTCAGAAGCAATGCAATACATTTGCGTTTATCCTCTTAAACTGGTGTTAAAGCTTATAACCAGGGCCAGTTTTTAGCTTCATTAATGCATGATATGAATAGAGTGGTCATGGGCATCCATTTAACGATTATTATCAAACTCTCAAGTAAACATCTGCCATTATCAGAGTTCGATGAAACGACTAAGCGCATGTATGAGAAACATTCAAATAAAATAAATATGGGGCTGAAACTTTTGTATACTCTCCAAGAACGAAATGACTTGAAGGGCACCTGCAGTCTAGCTCACTAACATGTACGACATCCAAATAATGTTATAAGAATGCCATTGCTTTAGCACTTACCCAGCCTGTGCCAATAGTGTGCCCGAGTGCTGGATATTCCAACACGAGAGATTTGCGGTTGCTTCATAGAGGCTTCCGGGGTAGCTGTAAAAAAGAGCAACTTTAAAACCTGTACTGAATTAAACACATGCAAATACACGCCTGTACTTACTCTGTTATAGTCATGAGATGATTTGCAATCCACCCTACAATTCGGGATTTAGTGTGGCTGGAGACGTTGTGTTCTTTCAATCGCATCCTTAATATCTAATGACACAGGCGGTAGCCTATAATCATTTTCACAGCAAGTAAGCTGCTTACTAGGTGGTTGCTCATTGCTTTCAATGGTCGCAGGCAGGCTACCTCCATACACTGCTGTCACTGTGTCAGTTGTGCTGAAAACAGAGGCTAGTCTGAGATGCGGTTTTTCAAAAGCAATATTAAACTTGGCACCTGAAACTTGGGTACTGACCTGCAGCTCATTAGGAAGTCTTCACCGCACACAAGCCTGAGTTAATCTTTATCAGAAAAGACATGGCCATCTGGCAGGTCCATAAATTCATCATGTCGAACATTGTATACCTGAAAGTGATTCAGATGTTCAAATTATTTCATATAAACTTATGGCAATAAGCACAGAACCTGAAGTAAGCAGACTGCAAATGTTATATTCAATAGCACCCCAAAATCACTTTACTTGTCCTGTTTTTTTCATGATCACGATACCATATGTATTGACAAAAAACTTAATGCATGTATTGTAAAGAGCCTTGTAAATTACTGGTCTGGACATTTGGTATCAGTAATTTTTAGATTTGTGAAATGGTGACAATTAAACTTGTGAAATTTCACTGTTGCATAACAATCGGAAAAAAAAATTTAATGGTTGCTTGACCCGCAGAGGACAATCACTATACTACAACAAAAAACCACACTCCCAGTGTGTGCTATTTGTAAATTACTGAATATCCTAATGGCACAAGTCTCCATGCAATAGACCACAGAGCCTTATTTCTCGCACCTTGAAGGAATTATTTAGGCTGCCTTTCTTGCGCACGCCAAACAGAGGCTCATTTTCAGCTCTGTTGTTATTTCTGTCATCAAAGTTTTCTTCCACAGTGTATCACAATTTAGAAATTGTAAATAGCTCCAGCCAAGTTCGTGGAGATCCCAACGTTTCGGAAGCAATTCAGTATCTTCCTAAGGGGATGACTATATTGGTCATGGTAACATCTCCCCGTCTTGTTTGACTATGGCTCCTGCTTTCCCTTTCTCTCATGTATCGGAGGCTGTGAACGTATACAAAGGGCATTGTTCCTAAAGACCGGTTCATGTTAGCAGGTGTTCTGAATGTAACAGCATGCACTCGAACAAGAGTCTCCTTCCTAGATTCCTTTATGTTTCTAGAACTGAAGCGATGGTGAAGTCGATCTTATGATCTAACTTCTCACAATCCTCTTCAAGAGCGCTATGCTGCACTTCCATTTTCCGAACGTTGATCGTATGTTAGCATACTGTTTCTCGGAAACACTTTCTCAATCCTACGTAGTTGGATTTACCTGGCAGCCATCACCTTTACGAAAATGGCTAAAATTTAAACTGTGTTTCGATATCAACATAGATGTAATTAAGACACATGATAATGATAGTTGGGAAAGAACACCACCACTTCACAACACCATAGTTTTTCGCAGAAACGAAATCATGTGGTAATAAATGAAGTGTTGCTAGCCCATTATTGTTTCAGGTGCACACATTTTGCTAAAGAAATAGCTAAAGAGAGAAAAACGGTTCGTCGCTATTCGATTGGTAATTTGAGTATTCGCACACACCTATTAATTACCGACAATTTCAATAAACAAAGCAAAACAATATATCAAAGAATACAATGCATTCAGCACACCTAATGGCACCTGCGAGACAAATGCCGACCGTGGGGCAAACATACTGCACTGGTGAACAAGCGTCCAGAACGCAAGACTGCCACGTGCGCACACACTTCACGCTAGGTTTGAGAATTTTCAGTTTCTGCCGAGCACACGCGAAAGCACAGCTAGCGTCCCCACTTCCGCCCCCCCCCCCCCGCCCCATTGTCAATTAAGATGGGGGAAGGGTCGCAATGTTAGCCCTACACATCGACATAATAGGGAGTTTTAGTGCTGGGTACCCAAGCGGCTTGCATACACAAGACGTTGGAGCGGCGGTATTGCGCATGCGCGAAACCCCAAACAGATGTGTCGCAAGATCGCTGGGGCGATGGGGCCATGCGTCCGCGCGGTCCACCTTCGCAAAAACTCACGGTATCCGCACTGCAGATACTCTAGCCGTCGAGTTAAAATAAGCCAAAGTGCGAGCACTTATAGCGATTATACGGTCTCAGCCAGATTTCCAAAGCTAGAATGGCCTTGAACATAGAAACTAAAAAGCATATGCCAGCCCCCGACCAGCTGAATAGGTGGCGCCATCTAGCGCGGCTATAGTGAAACAGACAACCACAACTTTGCTAATGCAGAAACATTGTGCATTGTACATTTGGTGCAAAAACTGCGCAGCGACAATACTACAAATGAGTAACCTTTTTATTTATTTTCACCTCAAAAACTACGCGTAAGCTAACATGTTCATGACTGCGGTTGCACGAAGTGTCACAAGATGTCGACACTGTCGTTACAATAACCTTGTAATTCACTTTTTTGCGTATACCAGATTACTGTACACAATAAAAAAAGTGTCCTGATCACTATGTATGTTTATTTAGCTTTTTAAATCATAAAAAGACTCAAATAATATTACGTGACAAGACGCTATGGCTCTGCGAGCGCGTGTGAACTTCGTGCGGCTTGCGTTTGCGTGCGTGCCACCGTGGCGCCAACTAAAAGGCATTCCGGTTGGGTATGGGTTGGCCACGCAACGCCGCGCGCTCCCAAGCCCGCAAGGTCCCAAGAGAATGCGTACCCAGCACTAAAACTCCCTAATATGGAAGGGGTGCCGAGTTTCAGAAGGCTGCGCAAAGTCGGCCAGGTTAGCATGCAGATACGTTTTTTCAGAGGGGAGGGCACCTTTTTATCTAAAGTGGCTACCGGGCAGGCAAACGTTCATCTTGTGCAGTGTATGAAGAGCGAAAGAAAATCCTCCCCCCCTCCCGATGCTAAAGCAGTTTCTACACCCGTGCATTTTTCAAAAATGGAAGATACATGCAGTAACTACAGAAATTAGCCTATTCTGTGTTTTCCGAAATTGATAAGTCTTTCTTGTAGTCTCATTTTCTTGGCTTCGTATTCTACGTGCGGTACAAAAGTCTTCTTTTTTCTTGCTCATCTCCTCCTTTACCTAACCTTTTAACATACTAGCTATGCCTTTACTCGTGAACTAAGTACACCATGCAAACAACCTCGCTCGATTTGAACAGCAGGAAACGAACTCGGCCACGGCTACTCCTCTTACCAACGCCGTGCCTCGGTGCATAATCTGCTTGATAACAGGATGACCAAGTGCGCTGCCCCATTTTCAGCTAATGAAAGTTCGCGCGTGCCTCTGGGAGTCAGATCAAGTGTGCATTTTTTTCTGCCCTTTTCTCCTCTTATCCTCTACATCTGCCATTTCCATTCCCCCCTCCCTGGTGCGGTGTTGTTGAGTTGACCTCTAATGTAAGCGACAGTTACGAGCCCACACTTATTTCTTCACTTTTACTTTAAAACCACCGCAAAAGCCGATACGCAACATTCTACCATCGCAACAAAACCACTGCGAATGCCACCAAAGGGGGTTGGGACAACACCAGTGAGAGAGCCGCGCAAGAAAAGCCCCACGCTTAGAAAAGCGCTAGCGCATGCTTGGTAAAACTGTTGAAACATGTGCCAACAAGGGAATATAATCAGTACTCTTTGGGTCACTTTCACAATGCAATTCGATGCACTTCAGGGTAGAGACAACCTACCTCAATCCGGCATGCTTGCAAAGAATGGCCAAAGCCTGTCGTCTTCAAAGCTTCCAAAATATCCGCCTCTCTAGGTCCACGAGCAGAAATAATCTTTTTCGACCTAGAAATGACACCAAATATTCGAATTCTGGCGGCTCCATGAATGCACGAGCACGTGGGCGCGGGAAGAAAGCTGCTGACACGTCCCACACTGCGACACCTGCTCCACGGAGACGCGCTCGCTGGATTTCGTGCCGACCGTTGTGCAGCCCGCGCGCATCCGCGCGCTTGCGACCTTCGGCGTCACGTAGCTCTGGCCGACTGCGCGCACCCTACTGTACCCTCCTGCCGCCGACGACCTTCGACGACAGTGAAGCTCTGACTTACTGGACCTGCTCTACGCCATCTACAGACGTCGATAACGTCTCTCGCAGTAACCCCCCGTCCTCGGACTCCAGTGACCGTGCTTCCATCTTTCCTGTCTCTCCTATCCCCTCCTTGTTGTTGTTGCTTCTTCTTCCTCTTTTCATACTTACTTCTAACCCTTTTTATCCCTCCTCACCCCCATCCCTTGTGAGCCCTGTGGCGGTGTCGCTCACTGAAGCAGACAATAACGGGCTCACTTTTCGTCGTTCCTTTCTCTTTATTAAGAACCAATCGCCCTGCTCCACGGAGGAAGGAAAGGTGAGAGGGCCCTGACGTCCACTCGTTGTGAGCCGGGATGAAGCCGGATTCGGCCATATTGACTAGGCAAATGCTCCTCGCTTGTTTACATCCGAATGTAAAGCAGAAGGCACGACTCTCTCTCCGGCTCGGAAAAGCCGCGGGCTGCGCAGCGTGTGTGTCGTGACGATCCGAAACTAATTGGCACTGCGCCGGTCGCCTGTGGGCAGACAGAAATTAGGTGCCTTCTTCATGTTTCCTCATGAACCACTAACAACAACAACAACAAACTCATAGAACAGGGGCTCATCACGCTGAGCCACCGGACACCTTCAGCAAAATCGCTTCGTCCGGTAGTAACATGGAGTAACAGCTCGCCGACACGAAGCAACTACGAGAGAACGCGCGCTAGATGCACTGACAACGGCGAGTGCTTTCACTTCATTAATTCAGCAACTGTACAGACAACACGATCGGTCGTGCGCCTTCTACGGTTGCATTCCACCGCGCGGCCGACGCAGCGTCCTGCCACTGTGTCCGTGTTTCTGCGTGAAACTCACCAGCGTCACATTGTGCGACCGGGGTGACTTTGAGCATGGTGCTAGTGACAGTTGAACGCGGTTGCTGTTACGTTGATATTACATGCATGCTGGTGGAGAGTGTACCAAGCCGGAACAGAAAAGGTGTTTTATATGCCATGCAAGTTGTTACTGTACACACACAACACGAAACTACGTATGTGCACACGGTCCTCATGGCGTCTTGCTGGGCTCAACAGCGTCGTCCGTTGCACAAGCAGGAGCACTGCTCAACCGTCACTGACCTGCAAGGCGTTCGTCGTCATTCAGCTTCGTCATGGTGCCCAACGCAATTTCGCTGAACACTAACTGCTTCATCCGCGTCATCCCGCCACGAACACATGGATCTGCAATTGTTCTAACGCACTGTTGGAACGCCGTGATGAACAAAGGAATGTGTAAACGTTGCTAAGAGTAATTCCGCCGCCAGCCGCGGCTGCTCACTGCTAGACCACTCTCACTGCCCAACACGTAACCATAGCAACGCCGCCATTGTGTTTAGTGAATATGGCCCGCCATGATGTCATTTCCGCCACACTTTTCATGCCCCGCGCCGGCTGGGCATACCCTTTCCTACCTTTCCTTCCTCCGTGCCCTGCTCGCACTTGTCTGACTAGCCACCCTAGCCTCGCTCAGCTACAACCACTTTCGTCGATGCGTGCACCCCCTGCCATGGATGGATGGATGGATGTATGTATGTGCTGTACCCTTCAGATCGGGCGGCGGCTAACGCCACCTAGCCGTACTACTTAGTGAACTAACCACTAGATTTATCTCCTTTTCCCTTTAAATAGTAATGTTGGACGGATACTTTACAATGAAAGGTTTAATTTTTCACTCGTGCCTTGACTTTAGCCACCAATCAGATAACCTCCTTCTAGTTAAGTCTCCCCGCTTAAAGTCTATTTTGCCCTCCCTGTCCCTAAACCCCAGTGCTTTGAAAAACTCTGCGCCATCATCCTGAACTGTAGGGTGAAGCCCTTTACAGAACATTATCAAGTGTTCGGCAGTTTCTTCTTCCTCTCCACACGCACTGCATACTGTGTCTACCCCTTCGTATTTGGCCCGATATGTCTTGGTTCGCAATACTCCTGTCCTGGCCTCAAACAGTAGAGAACTACCCCGAGTATTATCATAGATCCTTTCTTTGGCAATTTCCTGCTTAAAAGTTTGATAGATCTCTAGTGCGGACATCTTAATCATGCCAATTCTCCACATGTCAGTCTGCGTTTCTTTCACTTTTTCTTAACGGATAGTTCTTTTTGGTTTGGCCACCTGCTGTTTTCTAAGTATTTACCAGTCAATTTCCTGGCTCGCTTCCTCCATTTTGTATCGAGATTCTTGTGTACAAGTAGCTGAAAACCTTCCTAGCCCAACGCTTGGTCTAGTCGCTAAGGTACTCGGCTACTGACCCGCAGGTCGCGGGTTCGAGTCCCGGCTGCGGCGGCTGCATTTCCGATGGAGGCGGAAATGTTGTAGACCCGTGTGCTCAGATTTGGGTGCACGTTAAGAACCCCAGGTGGTCGAAATTTCCGGAGCCCTCCACTACGGTGTCTCTCATAATCATATGGTTTCGGGACATTAAACCCCACATATCAATGAATCATTCCTAGCTCAACGCTCCTCTCACATTTCTCTCAATCACTTCTCAAATTTATCTTGCTGCTAGCTTCCCTGCCCTCAAATGATGTCTGTCCCATATCACCTTGTACTCCCTGATTTAGTGTATTCCCATGTGCTCCTAAAGCAAGCCTACCTATTCCACGTTGCTTAATTTCTAATCTTGCTTGAACTTCTGACCTCATGCACAAGACCGCATGGCCGAACGTCATCCCAGGAACCATGACCCCTTTACATATTCCTCTCACAGCATCATACCTATTTTAATTCCACAGTGCCCTATTTTTCATCACTGCTGCATTCCTGTTACCTTTAGTCGTCACGTATATTTCTTGTTCGCTTAGGTACTCGGTCCCATTGCCTATCCATACGCCCAGATATTTGTATTTATCTGTTATCTCTAGCGTGACTTCCTGTATTCTAAGCTCACTAGCTTCGTTATTAAAAATCGTGACTGCTGATTTTTCCGTACTGAATCTAAAATCTAACCTATCTCCCTCATTACCGCAGATGTCCATCAATCTCTGCAAATCTTCCTCTTTGTCGGCCATTAGCACTATATCATCTGCGTACAGTAATGCTGGTAGTGCCTGATCAATGAGTTTCCTTGTTTGACTAAAGAGAGGTTGAAGCCAAGTCCACTTCCCTCTAATTAGGCCTCTAATCCTTGTAGGTATATCATAAATAACAAGGGTGACAGTGGACACCCCTGCCTGAGTCCCCGTTTCACCTCTGTGGGCTTGGATACCTGTTTTCCCCAATTTATAACGACCTTGTTACTTTTATAGATTTTCTTTAAAAGATTAGTGACTCCATCTTCCACACCCGGTGTGTCTAGTATTCCTCACAAGTCCTCTTGAACCACGCTATCGTACGCTCCCTTGATATTCAAGAATGCTATCCACAGGGGCCTGAGTTCTTTTTCTGCTATTTCGATGCACTGCGTCAGTGAGAACAGATTGTCTTCCAACCTCCTGTGTTTCCGAAACACATTCTGCAGTTCCCACAGCACCCCCTCATCATCTATCCATGCCTGCAGTCTTTCTTTTATAATGTGCATCGCCAACTTCTAGACCTCTGATGTCACTGTTATGGGACGGTAGTTGTTTATGTCCTCTTTGTTTCCCTTTCCTTTATAAATAATGCTCATCCTGCTAAGTTTACATCCATCAGGGACTTCACCATCGATCATAGTTCTGCTCACTGCCTCTCTCAAATTCTGTTTAGACTTCGGACCCAATGTCTTTATCAGCAGAATTGGAATGCCATCTGGGCCTGTTGATGTACTACTTGGAATCCTCTTCTCAGCCCTTTCCCACTCTCGTTGTGAAAATGGAGCCATTGTGCTACTTGATCCATCCCTGTCTATTGTGCTGCATAAGGGACTTCTTTGTTGAAATTGTTGAAATTTTTCTGTCACCCTTGTTCTTATATATTCAATAGCTTCGTCACCTTCTAGCTTAGCACCTTGAGCTGTAGTTATAAACCTCTGCTCTATATTTGTTTCATTTCTTAGGGAGTTTAGATGGTTCTAAAATTTTGCAGCTGCCTTTCTGTCCTTTTTATGTACTTCTGCCAGCCACTGAGCACCCTTTCTTCTAATCTGTTCATTGATCAGGAGAGATGCTTCCCTTCTAGAGCTTAGAAAGATTCCCCATTTTCTTTCAACATCATCTGTCGGTTCACTCCGTTGCTTAGCATGTCTGTGTTCCCTAGAGGCTTCCCAACGTTTTGCTATGGCTCTCTTAAGTTCCTCATCCCACCAACTCTTGGGCTTGTGTCTTGTTTTCCGGGATGACTTGTCACGTGCCTTAGCAAGCTCGAGCCCAAATAGTCTAATTTGATTTGTGTATGTCCACATATTTTTATTATCCTCAGTGATTACTTTCTCGATTTGTTTTGTAGCAATTTCTATTTGCCTTTATGAATGAAATTTTTCCTGTAGTTGCTCATCTTGTCTCCTTCCCACTTTCGCTGCTCTTCCAAAACTTAGCTTGATACGTTTGGGATCACTACCCAGACTTCTAGAGCCACCTTCATCTATGAGCTTATCATACATCCTATGTGACATCAGTGCGTAATCTATCGTTGACTGCAGCCTTCCTACCTCCCATGTTTTTTGCCCTTCACACTTCTCGGTACTGTTGCAAATGATCAAATCATGCCTTTCACACATATCCATGATCTTTTTGCCTGTTGAGTCAGTATACCCATATATATTTTCTATGTGTGCATTCATATTTCCTAGTATAAATATCTCGCACTCTCCTTCTAACTCCTGAATGTCATTTGATATACACTCTACGATTGCCTGGTTTTCCTCTCTGGCCTTTGCTCCCGTTTACAAGTACACGAAACCAAGGAGTGTCATTTGCCCTGCCACTCTCCCTTTTAGCCATAAATGTTCCTTGCATCCCTGCTTGACTCTTTGCCAACCCATGCTCTTATGTATAAATGCACCAATTCCACCCCCCCTCTTTTTGCTGCCTTCTGGTCTATTGCAATATTCCCATACGTAGTCTGGATTGCCACGTTTCAGTAATCATTGCCTCCTGAAGGCAACTATCACAAACAACGATGCTCTCTGTTGTTGAAAATTCGAATCTTGAAGACCATTTTCGCTGGCTGTGTGCAGCGGAAATTTGCACTGTCTGTAGCCTGTAGCTGGAAAGCAAAGGTAATAAAGAACATTTTATTCATTATTCCCGTCCAGTTGAGGACAGCGAGTGAGTAGAAGGGCATAAAAACAGCGCAGGAACAAGTTCTCCTCCCCCCCCCCTTTTTTTTCGGTCTCTTCCCTTGCTCTCTTATTCACCTTTCCTCTCTCCACTCGTCTATTATCCACATCCCCCTTCCCCAGTGAACCACTGCTCAGTGAAGAGCACAGCTGAAAGCAGTTGCGGGTTCACTTTTCCTTTGTTTTCCAGTTCTAAGAACCACTACCCCCCCCCCCTCCCCAATGTTCCACACTGTAACGCGACATCACGTTCCCTATTGGAATAACTTACAATTATGCGCTTAATCAGATGGGCATTGGTGCAACTAAGTAAGACCCCCACAAAGGAGCTGGCTCAATTGGATTTGTGTGCATCGAGCGCCCAAATAATTAATTTCACTTTATTTTCTGCTGCATGACTCGCTCGTGTAGGCGGATCCCACGTCGGTTTTAACGTGAATAATTTGCGACGACTGAAGTAATGTGCGGCTGCCACTCCACTCAATACCAATTAGGTAGCGGTTGTGCTATTTCAGATAGCTTGATGCAGCTAGAGCACCATGTGGTGTTTTGAAAGGTGGGAAACACAGTTTTCAAGAAGTAAAAAAGTTGACCCACACATTTTCGGCTGCACACGACGTTTTTTTACACTCGTAAAAACAAACTGCTTCCAGCATAAGGTAATAAAAAAATTCTTTTATTTCTCGGCTATTCGATGAGAACTTGAATAAGTTGTTCGAGCACGTGAAAGTAGTGCTTGGATTTTATTTATCATGGGCATTAAGTTCATGATAAAACGCAATCACCGGTGTCGACAGCATTTATTCTACAATCGATATTATGTCATTTCCGCGTGGTTTCACTCCGAGAGTGACCCTAATGCTGTGGTGGTGTTGCATGTAAGTAATACTCACTATCAAAACCTGCGTGACAATTTTTTTTTTTGCTTCAAGGCCTTGTTGTTCTTTTAGGAAAGATACAGATACATTGGCGGAAGGAAAGAAGTGGAAACTGAATGGCCCGTGTTTCTTTGTTCGACAGAATATTATTGAGAACTAACACACAATGATGCCAGGGATAGTATAGAATATGTTATTTGTTGTTATTATAATGTAAATTTAATGAAATAAAAATGAACGAAAAGATAATTTACTGCGTCAGGGACCCAACCTACGACATTCGAATAACACGTGCGATGCTCTAGAGCAGGAGTTGGCACAGCGAGGGGCCGAATGGGGGGGGGGGGGCTTTTTGAGCAAAGAGATAATGTAAAAAACTGTAAAATCATGTTTATTTTACGCACACGTCACGAGGATCGAATTAAACATTGGTTACTAAAGAAATTGCATTTTAGGTAAAAACTGCGTGGTCCTTTCAGTATACCAAGAAATAAGGTTAGAAGGGGGGGGGGGTGGACGTCCTGCCGGGGCCAAATATATAGTAGTGCCTCGCAGGCCGCAGGTTGCAAACCCCTGCTCTAGAGCATCGCATGCGTTATTCGAAGGTAGGTCCCTAGCAGCAGTTAGTTATCTTTCCATGCCTTTTTCTTTCTTTACATATACATCGCAATTACTTCTAATAACATCGATATATTTCTTGGAGTCATTGTCTATTAGTTCTAATTAATATCTTGTTAGTTGACAGAATAATGGGGCGGGTGGCGGCCTTTATAAAGCTTTTCTGAGATATGACCATATATACTTACCTAGACTATAGTCTAGGTAAGTCTAGGTAAGGTTAAATGTGTGCCCTATAGGGCAACACATTTAACCAAACTGACCTCGGCATATCGTACAACTGAATGGTGTCCAGACGACAGATGAATCACACTAAAAAGTTCAAACATATCGCGCGCATATGTATTGTCGATCTGCAGTTGTCCAATTAGTGTTTAGTTATTCTTCTTAGAAAGTATGCCCGACCTCCACTTAAGATGGCAGACTGTCTGCTATATCAAACCAGTGCAGCGTCGATTCGCCACGCATATTTCATCGGCATATTTCACTAGACAGAATTAGGTGACACCTTTTTGCTGAGATCTCGGTTTGTGCGCCGAAACACGTAGCACATGTGTTGGCTATGGCCACTCTAGATCACTGTGACCATTGTGCCAGCAGACAACTGAGGTGAGTGTACGGGGGGTAAGCGGTTGGGTGCGTGAAAATGCTGATTGACCGAGTTGGTTATTGGGTGAGTTCGGTGTGTAAACATTCGGCTAAGCGAGCATCTTAATAATTCTTCTACAAACGGCTATTCACTTGTGTCTAAACGCTGTGTAAATTAGGTACCAATAACTCGTGTCAATCACATCTCGACAAAACAAAAATTTGGTATCGCCGCAGGGATCGCTGCACCTGAGAGTTTTTCAAATTTTAACATTATTACCACACGTGGACGCAAAAGCAAACTTTCGCTACCTTCATGATTGTGAGCTGGAATAAGCACGATGGGGGCGTAATTTTCTCGGCCCCCCACAAGCTGGCTGAACAGTGTCCGCAGGTCAGCCGTGTTGACAGAAAGCCTGGATGCCTGAAGAGGGACACCAGGCCTTATGTGAAATGTGTGACAGTTGTTGAGTATGAAATACCACTGTCGTATGGGAAGACCTATATGGGCCAAACAGGACGCTGTCTCAACGACCGACTCGGGAGCATCAATTATCTTTATAAAGAATAAAAAAAAATGCGCATTTACCTGCGCATGGTATAGGCTGCAGATATGATCCTCGGCTTCGCGAGACCAAGATAATAGGCAGAAGCGACGAAACATTAGCACGAGTTATTGGAGGCCTTTCACATTAAGAAGAGAAGCACAGCTTACGTTAGTGATACGTCTATTTTACTATACCAAAATGAGCTGCAGCTTTTTGACACGCGAATATTACCATGCAGTGTTTACCGATTTTGATGCACGCATGCTCAGTTATTTGTAATCTGTTGGCTTGTTCTTTCAAATAAACATAGAAGTTCAGCGCACGACCTATCTGCTCCCTCCTACTTCTTTACTAGAATCTATGTTTCTATTCCCAGGTTTTCGCTATTATTTACCCCATTGACGTTAACCAACTCGCCCAACGGCAATTTATACCTAAAGTGTTTCATACTTTGACATTTTTCAAAAATATTCGTTTTCTTCACAAGTACGTTACATACAATGTTAGTTTATTGTTTTTGTCGCATCCATTTCCCACAAAAAATACAACGGTGATGTTTGCTAGTAACACTTTCATGAACTGTCGAGAACGACAGGTGATGAAATTGGTCCCCCCACGTTGAATATGTTCGATATTTTTGGTCTCGTGAAGAAACTTGGGTCCTTTTCGGGTGGCTGGGTACTATATACATAAAATATGAAATACTCAATCAAATGTGATACATCCTTTTTCAGATTTGTGTCGATCTCAGTTCAGTTCAGTTCATTATCTTATATATCTCTACTGAAATCATCCGCTTAATCTCTATAACCAGGGTTATGCCCGCTGTGTAGTGTTCCTTTAATTAATGGAAGTTAGGTGAAACAGAGGGACGCCAATCAAGGTAGAGGGTAAAGCAATGTTTTGTTTTGTTGTTAGGCACAATATCAAAACTAATCAAGGAAAACTAGCGCTTATATTGCCCACATCTTTCCTTTTTTTTGCTGTGCAAGAAAAAAAATTTCACGTTTCGCGTACTTTTCTTCCTGCTATGCGGTCGCGCCTAGTCTTCATGGTGCGCGAAATTCCATTGAGCGCAACCGGTTCCATTGAGCAACCGGTTGAAGTTACCAGCTGCCTCCTTGGGAAAGGGGCATGCCCTTTCTGTACCAACGCGAGTGCCGCCCGCAGCCGACCAGCCGTCTTGAAAGACATCGGCTCTTCAGGATATTTGTAAATTAAGTTCGTTGACTGACTGACTGTCTCGGATAGGTCAAGATCACGCAAAAACCCGTTTAAATAGGATGCCTCTTGTTCGACAACGCGGGCATTGTGAAAATAAATGCCGTGGTCGTTCATCACGCTGTGCTCAGCGAACGAACTCTTTGTCACTGGAACTTGGGGACATCGTTTTTATGTTGCCATAGCCTCTCAGCGAAGGTAATTACTTGCCCTAGGAATGAAACATCACAATCAGCACGTGCGTGGCATGAAGTAAACCAGCCCATGCGCTTTTTTTATGGGCAGCCTGTATTTTGGTCACCGAGAAGGGCAGGTGCAAGCAATCCACCTGCGCAGTCAACTTCCACGAAAAGTATGTCCGCCAAGTTTAGCATGGCTATTTAAAATCGTGAACTTCTCTTGCAAATAAACGAACGCTCGCTAATTGCAACAAATTTTGTTGCAAATTCGGCAAGTGTTCGTTTATTTGCAAGACATGTATGCCCCTCGCTGCAGACGGTGTTTCATAGAACCCTTCACTAGACCTTGAACTTGACTTTGAAAGAAACCGCTTCTGCTTCCACCACTATTCACGAGGCTGCTAGACACATGTAGAAATGTGTACCCTCTCGCTACCCGCAGCTAAGCAGGCGCACGAATTCCCATATAATGGTAACTATTCCTTATTGTTATGCTCAATAAAAATATCTCACCCTTGTCAGCAACACCCCCCCCCCCCCTTCCTCCACGACGAAGTTGCATTTCCTGTTGAGCCTGCCTTGTGCAGGTGCAGTCTAGCTCGGCCGTGCAAAAACCCTCAAAGAATGCAGAGCTTCCGCCTCGTGGTGGTTCAGGGTTTTTGCACTCTGCCATTTTGTCAACTTTTTGGTAAGCCATGCTTGCCTAGTTCGGCTGCAAAAACTACGGATAGAACTGCAGTTACGTCTGCCATGTAGTTACCTGTAATCACGGTGAGCCGTCAGCTTAGTTAGTTCAGAATAGCGCCCAGCGTCTGTATGTCAATACTGCTGCGAGTGAACATGTTACACTCATGCCCAAGATGTTCGTTCTCGTCTACGAAGCTCTGCAAAGTCGTCTGGCACATAATAGACCATCGTCACGACAATAGTTTTTCTATCATGTGCGGTGTGAATGGGTGTGCGAAGACCTACAGTGAGTTCGAATCTTATCGAAGGCACATTTACCGTTTTCACAGACGGTATATGGACATGGACGACGCAGAGGAAGCCGGTGTTGAACCAACGATTCTTGAAGAACCATCGTTACGTGCCACGAAAAGCTGCGTTGTGCACGACCCAGTGGGTGATGACAGTGAAATGTTTTCATCTGGCTGCTCGTCGAACATGACCAACGCGGAATGCGATGCGGACCCTGTTCCCACTGCTCGAGTGACCACAATCAATGACTTCGTGCTGAAAATAAAAAAAAAAAAAACAGCTTTGCTTACTTTTTTTTCGTGTTGCAGAAGTGCACAAGCTACCGCACTCTACGACAGAAAGTGTTTTGATTGACTTCAAAATTACTTTTCTTGACATCATTCGGAGGTTCGCTTCTGTCGTTAAATATAACATCGCGTTGGAGTCAGCAGGAATCAAACTGCGCAAGTTACTCGCTGGTGAATTGTTAGAGGATATTTTTCAAGCAGCAAGTAGTAAATATAAGCGAGAGCAATTCGCCAGGCGTCACCTGCCCTATGTAAAGCCTGAAGTGCATGACCTTGGTGCTGGTGAAACTTTCCAGTTTGTTTTTATAAGTGGTGTCATGCGAAATCTTATGTCTTCTGAGAACTTCCGCGACCACATAGAGCTAGATTTCTCAACAGGAGCGCCTTCACCAATGCTGCATAATTTTAGTGATGGCTGCATATACAAAGAAAAGTTACATGCACTATTCGAGGATGGCACGCAGTATACGCTCTTTTTTCTGTTGTACAACGATGAAGTGGAAATAGTGAATCTGCTGTGGTCAAAACGGGGTGTTCATAAAATCCTTGTCGTGTATTTCAGCTTGGTAAACATCCATGCCAAATACAGATCACAGCTGAGCTCTATTCATGTAGTTTTAGTTGCACCGTATAGACTTGTCATCAAGCACGGAATCAATGTTATTTTGAAGCCAGTTGTAGATGACATATTATCTTTATGGATGACTGGTTTTACTATATGGAAGGACTCTGTTGCGGTAAAGGTGAAAACGATTCTTGTGTCCTTTTCCGGCGATAACCTTTCAATGAATCAACTTGGCGGATTCACGTGTTCTTTCAGCCGTGGCCGTCCATGCAGGTTTTGTACCACACCAAACTCGGCGTTTAACACTGCCTTTCACGAGAGTGATGTTCAGATTCAAAATTTTTCCTTGCACTAAAACCACGTTGCAAATGCTAAAATAAATAGGCAACTAGCCACAGCACTGTAGGGCGTTAAAGATGAATCTCCACTCACAGATGTTGCCTATTTCGATGTGACAGTGTGATTGCCACCGGACTTGATGCACGATGTGTTGGGAGGGAGCCATCCCACATGTATTAGGTATATTTTGCAAGGCCTGCTCAGTTCTCGAGTAATTAGGCATTCAGACCTTGATCGTATCCGCACATTTGTTTTTGCAGCTCACGACAAAAAGAACAAACCGGAAGAAGTCGTGAAATCCTTTCTTAATGGGCAAAGTGCATACAAAGGAACAGCTTCTC